>JXCR01140775.1:247610-265709 GCA_002079205.1 Phalaenopsis hybrid cultivar
ATATATATATATATATATTGATGACTAGTATTTTTAAAAAATTTAATTGACTAATAGACTACAAGGTTAGAAAGATTTATAATCAATTAAAAGTATTAATTAAGAAAATAAAATAAAAATTATTAAATTAGATTCAGATAATGTTTAAATCTTGCCCGAATCATTAACATTTATGACAACGTGATTAGGGTTGTCAAAAAGACTCTTTGTTCGTGTTTGGCTCACTAAGCAAACGAGCCGAACACGAACAAACTTTTTGAGCTCAAAATATAAACGAGTCAAACACGAGCTGAGGCTGGGCTCACTCGTGTTCGACTCGTTTACACAGCTAAAATACAAGTGAATGAACACGCATAACCAATAAACAGTAAAGCAAAGAATGAAATTTGAAAATGTATCAATGGAAGATACAACTTAATCCCGATTTACCCCCTCTGAATTATATTAATTACCCCAAGTGACCTGTAAACAATAGAGTTATTATTACNGAGAAGAATAGAAGATATAGATGAAGATTTACAAATAAGAAGAGTTAAAGTTATAAAAAGAGGGGTAAGAAAATAGGGTAGAACAAGAATATTTGTGGTCCTGAAAGTGGTGCATACCAAAGTGTTTAAAATCTTGAATATCTTTGAGTGGGAATAACACCTAAAATGTTTGTTAAATTAGTGTTCTTTTCATATCTTTCTATAAATATTGCAGTAATTCATGTATTTTTTGTTTTAGAAAACCCCCAAGTGATCCTTCATGAAGAAATGGTAAATTCAAGAGCAACACCAAAGCTTTATCTCCAACACCTAATAGTATGTCGGAAAATTTTCCAACAAGTTTTCCGAGAACTTTGGAATCACAGTTCCAATTACCCAACACCGCAAGAGCTCCTCTATTTCACTCTTTATGAAAACACAATGCTATTAAAGCTAGAGCAAGGAGCCCAAAGAGAGAGGGTGTGCAAGGCCTNTAAGAGCAACACCAGAGCTTTATCTCCAACACCTAATAGTATGTCGAAAAAATTTCCAACAAGTTTTTCGAGAACTTTGGAATCACAGTTCCAATTACCCAACACCGCAAGAGCTCCTCTATGTCACTCTTTATGAAAACACAATGCTATTAAAGCTAGAGCAAGGAGCCCAAAGAGAGAGGGTGTGCAAGGCCTTAATCCCAAAGACCTAGGGTCGCACCACTACAACTCTAGCATCCCATTGCTATTGCAAGTCCAAAACAATTATCATTTTGAAATACAAAATTGAAGGCTTGAATGGACGTTTGAGTAGTTGAGAATGGAGTAGCTCAAATGGTGTATAACATGTAGAGGAGATATTTATGAAAGAAGAATGGAAAATGGGGAATGAAGTATTATGTGTGTGTGTGTGTGTGTGTGTGTGTGTGCATGTGTGAAGTTTTATGTGAAGAAGAATAGGAAAAGAATCTTTAAATTCTTTTAAATAGACCCATGAGGCGTCTTCGGGCCAGATGCCTCCCATTGCACTAATACTTCTTAAGTTTGGCATCCATGGCTAATAATAGTACGATGATTTAGCACTTGTCACAAACTAGTTGTCTGCTTTGATGAAATTGAGTCGTTAAAGTTGTCGGGTGTAATGTGGAGTCTTCAGTAAAACTCATTAGACAAGAAATATGGAATACTTGATAAATTTTGGCTTTTTATGGTAGCTTGATTTTATAATCTACTAAACCAATTCTTGTGATCACTCAATATGGTCCATAATATCTTTGACTTAGCTTGTTAAACCATGGTGAAGCTACTAAAGTTTGATGCTATGACTGAATTTTAACAAGAATTTTGTAATGTGTTGCCAACAACATCAACATTGGTTGTATGAGGATCAAAGAATGCTTGAAGCAACGAGATGCCCAAAGATGAATGGTTTGTTGTGATATAGAAATACTCGGTCTGATGTGAGAGCTCCCATTTTGATGAAAAATCCATCACAAAGCTACACAAATATTATTCTGAAGTGTGCTTTGTGATATATGTTTGGCCATCTATTTTCTACTAGTAAGACTTAATGGGGCTTAGTGCTATCTCGCTAAACTGAAAAAATTCATTATAGAAGTTACTAAAAAAAAAAGGATTTCGATCTAACATTAAAAATCCTGGTATCTCTTAGAGTTGACAAAAATCCAGATGAAGGTTGGCACAATTGTGGTAGCCAAGAATTGTTTGGGTAGTGCTAAAAAATCAGCATATTTTGAAAGATAATTTATTATAACTAAAATAGAAAACTTGCCATTAGATATTGAGAGATCAGTGATGAATTACATATATTTTTTCTATCCAAATAGCTATTGGACTATCCAGTGGTTGCAACAAATCCACTAGTTTTTTTATTATCATACCAAGTTTGCTGAAAAATCAAATATGTACATGATGTGTTGAATGTTATTTAAGTGTCCGACGACCTTCACCATGACCTTTTCTTGGTGTAGAATACAAATTTGTTATTGTTGTATTTCATAAAAGGGAAGTGGCTGAGAGAAAAATTTGATGCTTGAAATAGATGAAATATATAATAATGAACTCTATAAGGCTAATGTTGGCACATGGAGGAGTATTCCAAAAGTTACAAATCTTGGATGTGAGATAATGAGATTTGAGCTTGAAATGGTAAAAGTGAGAAAAGGATGGAGTAATCAATGAAAGCACCAAATAATATGGGTTTTATTACCACGAGGAGGATTTACGAGAAATATTAAGTGTGTCACATGCTCCTACGGCCACCCAATGAGAGCGATGAGAGGGTAGGGAGAGAGCATGGGTCCCTACTTTCTCTTTCCTCTAATTGGGTAGTCGTAGGTGCATTCAACACACCTAATGTTTCTTCAGGATATAGAACACTTTGAGCAGCTTAGTGCTCCTAAGAAAAAGCTGGAGCTCCAAGTTCTGGAGGGGCATGTGAAGGATAAAGCTGCAAGAGCAAAGAAATTGATGTTCTATGGCGCCCTCTTAGCCAACAATTTTATTTATCGTTTTTAAAAGAAAAGATTACAAGAAACTGGTAGTGTCTAGTTGAAGCTATTCTGAACGCTAACCAACACTTGTAAACCATCTTTAACAAACTAAAGTTGAGCTAAACATGCACCCATAATAAAGACTGACTAAAGTGCAACAATTAGAAATGAATTGAATCATTCAACAAATATAATCCTCCAACCATTCAGATTTAATTTTTCTTCAAATTTTTCTCTCCTTGTTGAACTCTTTACCAGTCTCAATTCCTTTCATATCATATTCATACATCGATTATCTAAATTTTTATATTTAATCGCATAATTACTAAATATTCAAATCACATTATAATACTTTTTTGAGAAAAATGAAGGTCACACCCAACTTTTTTCAAAGTGAAAAAAAGAGATACAAAACACACATACAAATCAATGCAACAAAATTAAAATACAACTAACATTTCAAAGAATAAGGTTGTAAACAACAACCCTAGAAAAAGACACGAGAATTTAGATCCAAAGGAGCAGCAACCACTCCAAAGATAGACTATACGCAATCCAAAGAACATTTTGAACGAAACCTCTAAGGACCAATAGATCTTCCACCACCAAAATAATAAACAAAACAAGAGAGCAAAACGAATTGACTAACAAAAAAAGAAAGAATGAGGAACCATAAGAGATTTTGGAGACATATACTTAGAGCTCAGAACTTACCTACATAAATATTNAGGGAAGAATAGAAGATATAGATGAAGATTTTCAAATAAAAAGAGTTAAAGCTATGAAAGAAGGGGTAAGAAAACAGGGTAGAACAAGAATATTTGTGGTCCTGAAAGTGGTGCATACCAAAGTGTTTAAAATCTTGAATATCTTTGAGTGGGAATAACACCTAAAATGTTTGTTAAATTAGTGTTCTTTTCATATTTTTCTATAAATATTGCACTAATTCATGTATTTTTTGTTTTAGAAAACCCTCAAGTGATCCTTCATGAAGAAATGGTAAATTCAAGAGCAACACCAGAGCTTTATCATCAACACCTAATACTATGTCGGAAAATTTTCCAACAAGTTTTTCGAGAACATTGGAATCACAGTTCCAATTACCCAACACCGCAAGAGCTCCACTATGTCACTCTTTATGACAACGCAATGCAATTAAAGCTAGAGCAAGGAGCCCAAAGAGAGAGAGAGAGTGTGCGAGGCCTTAATGCCAAAGACCTAGCGTCGCACCACTACAACTCTAGCATCCCATTGCTATTGCAAGTCCAAAACACTTATCATCTTGAAATACAAAATTGAAGGCTTGAATGGACGTTTCAGTAGTTGAGAATGGAGTAGCTCAAAAGGCTTATAACATGTAGAGGAGATATTTATGAAAGAAGAATAGAAATTGGGGAATGAAGTATTATGTGTGTGTGCGCGCGTGTGTGCATGTGTGAAGTTTTATGAGAAGAAGAATAGGAAAAGAATCTTTAAATTCTTCTAAATAGACCCATGAGACGTATTCGGGCCAGAGGCCTCCCATTCCACTAATACTTATTTAGTCTGGCGTCCATGGCTAATAATAGTACGATGATTTAGCACTTGTCTCAAACTAGTTGTCTGCTTTGACGAAATTGAGTCACTAAAGTTGTCGGGTGTAATGTGGAGTGTTCAGTAAAACTCATTAGACAAGAAATATGGAATACTTGATGGATTTTGGCTTTTTATGGTAGCTTGATTTTATAATCTACTAAACCAATTCTTGTGATCACTCAATATGGTCCATAATATCTATGACTTAGCTTGTTAAACCATGGTGCAACTACTAAAGTTTGATGCTATGACTGAATTTTAACAAGAATTTTGTAATGTGTTGCCAATAGCATCAACATTGGTTGAATGAGAATCAAAGAGTGCTTGAAGAAACGAGATGCCCAAAGATGAATCGTTTGTTGTGATATAGAAATACTCGGTCCGATGTGAGAGCTCACATTTTGATGAAAAATCCATCACAAAGCTACAAAAATATTATTCTGAAGTGTGCTTTGTGATATATGTTTGGTCATCTATTTTCTAATGGTAAGACTTAATGGGGCTTAGTGCTATCTCGCTAAACTAAAAAAATTCATTATACAAGTTACTCAAAAAAATAGGATTCCATTCTAACATTAAAAGTCATGGTTTCTCTTGGAGTCGACAAAAATCCAAATGAAGGTTGGCACAATTGTGGTAGCCAAGAATTGTTTGGGTAGTGCTGAAAAATAAGCATATTTTGAAAGATAATCTATCATAACTAAAATAAAAAACTTGCCATTAGATATTGGGAGATCAATGATGAATTACATATATTTTTTCTGTCCAAATAGCTATTGGACTATCCAGTGGTTGCAACAAATTCACTAGTTTTTTTATTATCATACCAAGTTTGCTGAAAAATCGGACATGTACATGATGTGTTGAATGTTATTTAAGTGTCTGACGAGCTTCACGATGACCTTTTCTAGGTGTAGAATGCAAATTTGTTATTGTTGTATTTCATGATAGGGAAGTGGCTGAGAGCAAAATTTGATGCTTGAAATAGTTGAAATATATGATAATGAACTCTATAAGGCTAATGCTGGCACATGGAAAAGATTTAAGAGCTATTGTTGGCACATGGAGGAGTATTCCAAAAGTTACAAATCTTGGATGTGAGATAATGAGATATGAGCTTGAAATGGTAAAATTGAGAAAAGGATAGAGTAATCAATGAAAGCACCAAATAATATGGGTTTTATTATCACAAGGAGGATTTAGGAGAAATATTAAGTGTGTCACATGCTCCTAAGGCCACCCAATGAGAGAGAAGAGAGGGTAGGGAGAGAGCATGGGTCCCTACTTTCTCTTTCCTCTAATTGGGTAGTCGTAGGTGCATTCAACACACCTAATGTTTCTTCAGGATATAGAACACGTCGAGTAGCTTAGTGCTCCTAAAAAAAATGCTGGAGTTCCAAGTTCTGGAGAGGCATGTGAAGGATAACACTAAAAGAGCAAAGAAATTGATGTTCTATGGCGCCCTCTTAGCCAACAATTTTATTTATCATTTTTAAAAGAAAAGATTACAAGAAACTGGTAGTGTCCAGCTGAAGCTATTTTGAACGCTAACCAACACTTGTAAACCATCTTTAACAAAATAAAGTCGAGCTAAACATGCACCCATAATAAAGACTGACTAAAGTGCAACAATTAGAAATGAATTGAATCATTCAACAAATATAATCCTCCAACCATTCAGATTTAACTTTTCTTCACATTTTTCTGTCCTCGTTGAACTCTTTACCAGTCTCAACCACTTTCATATCATATTCATACAACGATTATCTAAATTTTTATATTTAATCACATAATTACTAAATATTCAAATCACATTATAATACTTTTTTTTGAGAAAAATGAGGGTCACGCCCAACTTTTTTCAAAGTGAAAAGAACGGATACAAAACACACATACAAATCAACGCAACAAAATTAAAATACAACTAACATTTCAAAGCATAAGATTGTAAACAACAACCCTAGAAAAAGCTGAAGATACAAGGGGCACGAGAATTTAGATCCAAAGGAGCAGCAACCACTCCAAAGATAGACTATACGCAATCCAAAGAACATTTTGAACGAAATTTCTACGGACCAGTAGATCTTCCACCACCAAAATAATAAACAAAACAAGAGAGCGAAACGAAATGACTAACAAAAAAAGAAAGGATCAGGAACCAAAAGAGATTTTAGAGGCAAATAAATAGAGCTCAGAACTTACCTACAAAAATACTATATTTCCTTCAAGGACCTAATGAAAAATAATATTCAAACGAACAACTAAAATTTAATATATTGTTGAAAATCATCATAGCTCAAAAAAAATAAACATTCAAGAAAAAATTAAATATTGATTTGATATGAATCAAGAGAATAAGTAGAAACGAAAAATCCAATCAGCCATACGGTAGATCCAAGAAAAGACTCCAACAAACCAACCAGAATTAGTGTTATCAAAATGGCTCGTTGTTTGCGAAGAGCTCGTGTTCGGCTCGTTAAGAAGCTAGTGCTCGGTTCGTTCGCCAAGATAACTAGCTGAACACGAGCAAAGATTTTTTCGTTCGTGTTTAACTCGTTTTGGCTCGAAATACTACTCAACAATATAGAGTAGTATTTTTAAAAACTTTAGTTGACTAATAGACTACAAGGTTAGAAAGATTTATAATCAATTAAAAGTATTAATTAAGAAAATAAAATAAAAATTAGTAAATTAGATTCAATTAATGTTTTAATATAAACAATAATTTTTAAATCTTGCCTTAATCCTTAACATTTTATGGCTACGTGATTAGGGTTGTCAAAACAACTCTTTGTTCGTGAACGGCTCGTGTTCGGCTCGCTAAGCAAACGAGTCAAACATGAGCACACTTTTTGAGCTCGAAATATAAACCAAGNTACACTTTTTGAGCTCGAAATATAAACGAGTCAAACACGAGCTGAGGCTGGGCTCACTCGTGTTCGGAACGTTTACACCTCTAGCCAAAATACAAATGAATGAACACGCATAACCAATAAACAGTAAAGCAAAGAATAAAATTTGAAAATATATCAATGGAAGATACACTATAATCCCGATTTACCCCCTCTGAATTATATTAATTACCCCAAGTGACCTGTAAACAATAGAGTTATTATTACNGATAATGTTTTAATGTAAATAATAATGTTTAAATCTTGCCCTAATCATTAACATTTATGGCAACGTGATTAGGGTTGTCAAAACGACTCTTTGTTCATATTTGACTCACTAAGCAAACAAGACGAACACGAACACACTTTTTAAGCTCGAAATATAAACGAGTCAAACACGAGCTGAGGCTGGGCTCACTCGTGTTCGGCTCGTTTACACCCCTAGCCAAAATACAAATGAATGAACACGCATAACCAATAAATAATTTGCAATGAGATTTGACGTAGAATCAATATTTTATTTAGGATGAATTTTTATTTTGCCTCATCTGTCTTTTAGCCACTATTTTTTATATTTAAAATATCCTTCATGATATTAGATATTATTTAAGTACGAAATCTGATAATTAAAGCAAACAAAATGTTTGATACAACTGACATAGTTCATTATTACGAGTGCATGTAAGACTATAAATAATATTCTTCTACACAATTGTAAGTTTGTGGGCTTCAAGTGATAAAATATATAGAGCATCGTGAGTCAAAAGGCATCGAACAAATAGCTTGGTTTTGTTAGGTGTGGAGCCTGATTTGGAGAGCACCACACGCAGAGAACCGAGCACCCGATGCTTTTGTGTGGTTGTGGGCACTCAAGCATCCTCCTTAGGCGCGGGATAGAAAAGGGGGTGCTTGAGAACCCCCTTCCACCCCTTTGGGTGCCTAGGTGCCAAATATTGGGCGCTCAAGCATCCCATATGCGCTGCTCTACAGTGAGCACGGCGCCTAGGTGCCAAGTCCTACACGCCTAAAGCAGTTATCACGTGATCTACCATTTAAGAACCAATTTCAAGCGATGTAATGTGTTGTCCTTCTCTGGTTTTCTTTGGCAAACATCTAAATGAATCTAAGAAGTGTCGAAGAGAAGAAATTTGGTGATTTCAAGTGTGTTTCACGTCTAGGATTGGAGCAGGAAGAATTTGGAGGAAGGACTTACAAGTTTCCTTAAGAAAGGAGAGGAAATTGAGTGTGTTCTCTGTAAACTCTCTAATTTTTATAGTAAAATTTATCTGGTTGAATGGTTTCATGGTTTTTTCCGTTCTTAGGTTTTTTCACGTTAAATTCTTGTGTGCATTTCTGGTTTTTTCTTTGTTGTATTTTTTTTCGTAAGTTTGTTCTAGTTTCCTCAAATCTTCGTGATCTTATTCCATTGTGGGGTTTAGATTTTGAAGTGAGTCTAAGCCCCAATGAATTTGGAAGGAGTTTTCCGGAGAGTTATTTTCCCCAACACAGTAAGATCAGAACAGGGATTTGATTTGAGTGGAAGCAATCCAAGGAAGCAAAGATCAAAGTAGAGAAGTTGAAAGGGATGAACTTCACATTCAGGAATATCTAAGTATAAGATCTGATGTATCAGAAAAGGTTATACTTGTCACTACAAGGAATTATGAGAAAACCTAATTCCATGTCTTTGAAGGAATGTCAAGTGTGGAATCAAACAACACTAGGTTTGATCCAGTTTTCACTTTCCTCATTTGTTACGTTCATCATTGTAAATGAGAAAACTTTGGTGGATCTCATGAAGGCACTGTTCAAGATGTATGAAAAATCTTCTGGTTGAAATAAGACTTTTTTGATAAATAAGTTATTCAACATGAAGATGGTGGAAGGCAGCTCAGTGGCATAAAATGTGAATAATTTCAATACTTTGACGAGTCAATTGTGTTTTGTGTGGATCAAGTTTGTTGATGAGAGCAGAGCACTAATGATACTATCTTCATTGTCAAGCAGCTAGGATGGTTTAGTCATGATAATGAGAAATTCTTCAAGGACTTTGAAGTTGAACTTCGATGACAATGTGGAACTTGTTGAAACACAGTGAATGGTGAATCATCAAGTTCTATATTGAATGTTCATAAAAGGGGAATGGAACAAGATTGCTAGTAGAGGCAGATCCAAGTTCAAGAGAGGAAAGCCCAAGTCAAGCAGAGGAGAATGATAGAGTTGAACTAAGAAAATGCATTTTAAGAAAAACTTCAAAGCTCCAAGGAAAGTTAGTGGTGGAGGAAAAGAAAGACATAACTCTATAAATGTCTCCATCGGTTATCCGTATTCAGCATTAAATCTTGGATAATTGATTCGAGTGCCTCTTTTCATGCTTGCCCCAATAAAGAGGTATTTTAAACTACACTCAGAGTAATCTAGGGAAGGTTTATCTAGGAGATAATAAGGTTTTTGTATCATAGGAAAGGGTGATGTTGATATTAGGTTGTCATATGGAATAATCTTGAAGCTTATTGAAGTTAGACTTGTTCCAAGTATGAAGAAAAATCTCATTTATGTGAGTCAGTTGGCAAACTCAGGACTCGCGACTACTTTTACAGGTGATTCGTGGAAGGTGACCAAGGGGCACTAGTGATGGCTCGGGACATCATTAAAGGCACCCTTTACCTGATCACCAGAATGATTGATTTCAATACTGAGGTGGCTGGAATCAGGTGGATGTAGAACAGTGTCATTGTACGCTTGGTCATATAAGTGGGAAAAATATGAAGGCTTTTCTTTCTAAAAATAAGCTTCAAGATTTAAAATCAATTGATCTTAATTTTCATGAACACTATATATATAGAAAGTAGAAGAAATTTTCTTTCTCTAAAAGCGGTTCAGTGGTGAAATCAAAGAAACTAGAGATAATGAATATTGTCGTATGGGGTCCTACTCCAGTTTATTATTTTTGAGGTTCTCATTATTTTGTTACGTTTATTAACAATTATACATGAAAGGTATGGGTTTATTCCTCAAAGGAAAAATCTGATATATGTGAAATCTTTACGAAGTTGAGGGTGGGTTGTGGTAGAAAATGAGAAAGGCTTAAATCTAATGTGCTTAGATCAGATAAAGAGGGTGAGAATTGTGATCAGAATTTTAGGAATTTTCATGCTATAGAGGGTTTCAAGCATGAGTTCACTATTCTAAGGACACAAAAAAAGAATGGTGTGGCTAAGCGCATGAACATGACAATCACGAAACGTGCTAAGAGCATGAGGTTGAATGTAGGCTTACAAAAACAGCTTTGCGTTGAAGCATTAAACACTGCATGTAGGCCTACCTGAAGAAACCTAGAGTGATGAAAAAGGTAAATCTATCTCATCTAATAATATTTGATAATTTGCATATGTGCATGTTGATGCAAGTTCAAGGAGTAAGCTTGATTTAAAATCTGTCAAGTGCACCTTCATTGCAAATGACTCAGAAGAGTTTATGTATACGTTCTGAGATTATGAAAATAAAAAATTTATCATGAGCAAGGATGTCACTTTTGATGAAATAGAGATGTACAATGACAGGGTCAGAACTCAAGACAGCCTCCAACTACTTTTAAAGAGTCAAAGTATGTTAAGATAGAAGACATTGGTGATCAGGAGTATGGAGAAAGGGAAAGTGCTCAACCAGAAGGAGCACTAAAAGTTTCTCAATCATTTGTCACTAAAGTCAAAAGATCCAATAGAATGATATGAATCGTACACAGGTAGTTTTTTCATTGCATTATCTATTATTAACGAATAGTGGTGAACCAAAGTGTTTTAAGGAGGCCACTCAAGTTCAAGATTCAAGGGAGTGGGAGCATGTCATGGATGAAAAACTACAATCTTTAGATTCAAATCATACCTGAAATTTGATGGTACTACTAGATGACAAAAGAACACTGCACAACTAGTGGGTCTACAAGCTGAAAGAGGAGTCAGATGACAGCAAGCACTATAAGCAAGACTTATTATGAAGGGTTTCCAACAGAAGAATTATGGGTTTACACAGAGAGCTTCTCACTGCTGGTGAATATGAAAACTATCAAGGTTGTATTGAGTCTGATAGTATTGGAAGATCTATATCTAGAGAAGATGGGTGTAAGAGAAACTTTCTTACATGGAGAGCCGAAGGATGAACTGTACATAGTTCAACCACAAGATTACAAAATTTTACAAAAAAAAATGTTTGGTCTACATATTGAAGAGGAGCATCTATGGCTTAAAGCAGGCCCTAAGACAGTGGTACAAGAGATTTGATAGGTTCATGTCAGACAGTGGATACATGAAGTGTCAAGCATGCCACTGTTGCATAAACAAACACTTCGGTAATTATTTTATCTTGCTTTATTTATTTCTATATGAAATGTTGATTACAGGGACAAATATGGAGAAAATTAGGGACTTAAAAATTGTTATCAAGTGAGTTTGAGATGAAGGATTTATGTCCAACCATGAAGATCTTTAGGATGAGAATCAGAAGTGCCAGAAGTGTTGGAACACCGAAGTTGTCTTGGGTGGGGTATGCTGAGAAGATCCTACAAAAGTTCAACATAGAAGAAGCAAAATCAGTTTGCACCCCCTTAAGTAGTCACTTCTAATTATAAAAGTAGTTATTACCCAACTTCAAAGCAAAGAAAGCAAAGTTGGAGAGAACTTTGCATGCTTCATCATTTGGAATTTTGTTGTACTAGTTGATTTGTACCAGAGCAGATATTACATTTGTAGTGGGAGTGGTCAACTGATACATGAGAAATCCAGGCAGACATAATTGGAAGGTAGTAAAGTAGATTCTTAGGTATTTTATGGGAAGCTTCAACATGGTACTTTATTATGGAAGTGTAGGGATCAGTCTATCGAGAATTGTAGATTTAAATATGGTAGGAGATTTGGATAATATGAGAAATATAACGATGTATAACTTTACAATAGAGAACACAACAATGAGTTAGGTTTCTAGGTTGCAGAAGTTCATTGCACTTTCAACTTTGAAGGCCAAATATATTGTTAGCAATGGGCTAGCAAGAAGCTGATTTGATTACAAAGTTTCAGGGCAGAATTGGGAAAAAAATTGGGGATCAAAAAGCTTCACAACATGAGTGTAAGTCATCTTACTAGGAATGCTTCTTTACATGTCAGGAAAAACCATTCAGCTAAGGTGTCATTTTATTTGCTCTCCCTTGAAGATGGCAAGTTTTTTTTCTGGAGAAGAGACCTACAGGTTAGAATCCTACAAACATGTTGACAAAGGTTTTGGCTATTGAGAACTGAAGCTATGCTTGTCTTAAAGTAGGTTTCATGAAGTTTGAGACCGGGGGTGAACCAACATGACTATGAAGGTGATTTAGATAGAGATACTAGTATAGAGGACGGGTATTGGGTGTAATTAGTCTCCAAGTAGGAGATTTTTTGGTGTGGCGTCTAATTTGGAGAGCAACACATGCAGAGGACTGAGAACTTGATGCTTTTTTGTGTCCGTTTGTGGTGCTCAAGTGCCCATGCTGCGGGGAACAGATGTGGGGTGCTCAAGTGCTCCCCTTTGGGTGCCTACGTGTTGAGTATTAGGCACTCAAGCATCCAATATACACTACGCTCCAGCGAGCACAACACTTATGCACCAAGTCTAGTCCTATGAGTCCGAAGCAGTTATCACGTGATCTTCCATTTAAGAACCAATTTTAAGTGGCGTAATGTGGTGTCTTCCTTTGGTGTTCTTGGACAAACATCCCGATGAATATAAGAAGTGCATGAGAGGAGAATTTTAGTGATTTTGAAGCATTATTTTCATGTTAGATCATATCAAGAAGAGTTTGGAACGAGGTCTTGTAGTTTTTTTAAAGAGATGAGAGGAACTTGAGTGTGTTCTCTGCAAGTTTTTTTTATTTTCAAAGTGAAATTTTTCTAGTGATGTGACTCCATAGTTTTTTCCAGTGCTTGGGTTTTTCTCTTTAAATTCTCATATTATTTTCTGGTTTAATATTTGTTGTGTTTTTTCTTATAAGGTTGTTCTTGTTTTCTCGAATCTACACGATAATATTCCATGGTGTCGTTTAAATTTCTATTTGAGTCTAAGCCCCATCATCCCAATATGAGTGATGAAGGAAAAGAGAGAGAGATTGAGCTAGGAGAGTAATATCATTGTAATGAACAATATATTTGTGTAACATTTATTAATGAAACAAACCCCCAATTTATGGAGGTTTATACAACTACATATTATACCCCTAGCATACGTAGCTACAGAGGGGATATTTTAGTCTATAAATGAATATGACCTATGGGGACCCACGGATATGGCTAGAGGGCCATCTGCTGAAGACTAGTATCATATACTTTGGAGCTGAATGGTCTGCTTCACTCATATGAGTTGGAGGGTGTTGTATTAGTCAGTATGAATTAGGTCAAGTAGATTCTTTAGAGGATGATCCACTCTTTATCAGTATGGGAGCACCTTCCTACCGATATGCAGGAGTTGGACGACATTGTATGGTCCTGGGTCTTCTTCAGTGGATTCACACGAACACATTTTTTCTGTACAACCACCTATTACCATCAAGAAGGGAATCCTTCTATTCGTCATTGCTCCTCTTACTTCTTTGTGAAACTTTAATAAAAAAAAGTTTTTTTTTTAATGGACGAATATCCTACCTCAAAAACATTTCTAGCGCACCAAAACCTACCAGAAAGTTGTCTTTCGATAAAACTTTGCGCTCTTCAAACAACTTTATCTATCATAAAATCATTATTTACCATTACTGACGATCATTCGTTGCATGTCATCAACCCTCTCGAATCTCAATAATTTATCTATCATAATTTCAAAATCATATGTTTTGCATGCTTTGCAAAACATTCAAGATGTTGTTTCTCAATAAATGCAAATATTTATAACTTATTCTTCCACATGCACTCTGTGAACTCATACAAATCATGCTTTTTGCTATTTAAAAACAAATGATTCATATTTTATTGATCTCATTGTCCAATGCCAATTGGCAGCATAAATTTCAGGTGCCCCTAAGGAAACACTCCACTAGGGGTGTAAACAAGTCAAACACGAGCGAGCCCAGGCTCAGCTTTTTCGAGCTCAAAAAGTTTATTCGTGTTCGGCTCGTTTGCTTAACAAGCTGAACACGAGCCGTTCACGAATAAAGAGTCGTTTTGATAACCTTAATCATGTAGTCATAAGATGTTAAAAATTGTGATAAAATTTAAAAATTATTGTTTAAATAATAACATCATTTGAATTTAATTTAATAATTTTTATTCTATTTATTAATTAATACTTTTAATTGATTATAAATCTTTGTAGCCTAATAGTCAATTAATTTTTTTTAAAATATTACTCATCCAATATATATATATAATTGATTAGTAGTATTTCGAGCCAAAACGAGCTGAACACGAACGAGCAAAATTTTGTTCTTGTTCGGCTCGTTAACTTAAAGAACGAGTCAAACACGAGCTGTTCGCAAACAACGAGCTATATTGACAGCCCTAGACTCCACCGACATGAATTAAATAATACCTTCATAATCCCAAAAAAAATAAAAATAAAAATAAAAATAATATGCTGATGTGCTGACGTTGAGAGAAATAAAGATAAATAAACTAAACTCCAAAAAATGAAAAGCTACACGTATTTGCTAAGTAGATTCTGCACTGACCTCTCCATGCCTAAAAAGAGGACGGCATTAAATAATGCATAAAATCATGGTTAAAAATAAACACCCAAAAACATATTGTGTTTGGATGTGATACAGCGAAGCGGAACGGGAGCTCGGACCTTCGATGTATCACGTCTATTGTCCGGACGCAGCTGGCATCCAGAATCACGTCCGCAGAGCTGCATCCAAACAACAGATGTGTTACAGCGGGGCGGAGCGGGAGCTCGGACCTCTGCTGTATCACGTCATTTGTCTGGACGCAGCTCACGCCTGGACTCTAAACGTAATATTTTCTCTGGACTCACCAATTGAAGTCCAATCAAACAAATATGTCCTCATGTTCTACTTTCATGTCACCATCTTCTACTTATCTTCCACTCAAATGAATCCAATTTTCTGGCTATGTCTGTGACATCATGTTCCGCCACATAATGAGGAGTCATGAAATCATATGAGAGCATAATGAGGTTGATTTAAGATATAAACTAAAATCATGTAAATGTGAAGAAGGTCTACTTGGCTGCTATTGATGCATGTTGACAGCTTTTATAATTTAAGTCAAGCACTTCAAACATAATTAAAAGGTTAAAGTTATTAATTGAAATATTAAATGATCTCTGAGTTTAACGTGTTGATAATTGAATCGTTCGCATCAATACGAGGAATCGAACGAGCTTAAGATTGTTCGATTTAAAAAATGTTAAAGCGCATAAATGCTAAAAAATGATGTATAATAAAAAAATCAACATGGATCTGTAGATGGTGTGTTCTATGATTTTTGCTAAATATATCGAAGTGTCCCTCCAAAAAATTATAAATAGACCTTCATTCTTCAAAAGAGATGGGAGATAGAGATCTAATAACTAAATTTAAATTATAAAGAAAGTTGGAAGCCACTGAGGGCCAGTTCTTCCACCTCCTTCAATTGTTCTAGCCCAATAACATCAGTTGTTGTCTAAAAATTCTCACTTGCAAGTAGGTATTTGAAGTTTTATGCACATTTCTTCAATTATATATATGAGAGAAACTCTATAAATTGAAATATTGGGTGAACTACTCTGACAAAGTCAAGCATATACTTTTTCCCTCTTTTTCATCATTTTTTTAAGTAAAACATTCTTCTTCTTCTCTTATAACATATATGTGTATGTGTTAGATTATTATTACCACTAGGCATTATCTAGCATGAGATATTTTGGCACCATATATGAGAATCACCCTACATTTCCAACCTCTAAAAGAAAACATCTTGTTGTAATACTCATAATAATTAGACCTATTACTCCAACACCCATCATTCTAAGGAATAATATCTCAATCAATGATGTTCAATATTTACTTTTTCCCTCCTAACAGGCATTACTCTATTAGAAATGATTAATCAGGTTTAACACGGGATGAGCAAATTTGAAGAATATAAGAGTTTTATAAAGAGATTCTTTAACTCTTATGAGAAGGCTCAATAACCAGTGCCAACATAATAAGAGGGGATTCACCTCCCTTAAAATTTGTTGTCAATTGAAGATGTCCATCTTAAAAATGCCCAAATAGGATCCTCTCAACATCAAGTTATAATTTCCCCTTCACTAGAACAAGAGTTCAACCTCTGAGACATCACAAATTTTACACATGCATCTTTTATGGTTCGGTGGCCACCATTTGATTATCGTTGACAATACCACCAACATCTAACCTTGAAAAGCCACTTGCTTTTTCTCTCTCTCTCTGAAAAAAATAACATAAATGGGAGACTTAAAAGAGCTTTATGGCTTAAGGGTATTTTAAACTACAATGATTTGTCATCACTTAGCTTTTATCGCTCATCTAACGTTGACTCTTGGTTCACATCATCTAATTATTATTAAACCAATGTCTCCTGGCTATCACTGGCATTGTCGCATGGCTGATGTTAGTGGATTGCCACTATTGAAGTCACTCATCAATCATCTTTAGATTATTTTCATATCACAATCATCTTGCCCTTAGCAATAATATCATTTTCTTATACAACCATACTACCATTGTCAGTAGATTGAGATTGATTGGTCATCATCAATGCCTGTCTACTATCGTTCAACCGCCACAATATGACCGCCATAATTAGATTATCATTATTCATTTAGAATTTTCAGATCCCCACCACATGAGCATCAGTACCGCCAAGCCATCATCCCTAATTATATGGTATAGGTTTCTACAGAGGCTTGTCTGCCTAGTTAATTATATTCCATGAGTAAAATTTCCCTCATAACACACTTGATTAGACACTAAAATTTGTATTAAAAAGAATAGCTTCTATTAATCTTATTTTAGTTCTCTATAGCTTGCTCAGTCATACAACAATAAACAAAGTTGTATAGCTTCATTTTAATCAATCTTATTGTTATTGTGCATGCAACATTGAAACTATTCATTTAGCCCTCAGGAATGCTTCACACCTCTTTCGCTGCTTTCTTATTGTTAAGATGATGGATGGTCATGATTTGGATGATTAAAGAGATCATGCATCAAATTTAGTGCTGATGATTGATGTTTAGAGTCGTGATTGTGCCGCAAACATAAAAATTAGTGATAATCCAATTCCAAATTACAATTTGAAGTGCATTAGTAAATGTTATTATTCACCATGTCTTCTTAGGCACTATCTCGCTAATAATGCTGGAGGCCCATTGGGCTTTTTTCCAGGCAGCCCGTTTCAAGGCAGCGTAATTATGTTTCTAATCTTATTTTCTTCACTCCTTTTAAGCGCCGCATGTTTTTGGATCCATCAGTCAAAACGGCTCGTTGTTCGCGAATTTGGCTCATTAAGAGGCTCGTGTTCGGCTCGTTCGCTAAGTTAACGAGCCGAACACGAATAACATGAAAATATTTGTCTGTTCATGTTCGGCTCGTTTTGACTCGAAATACTACAAATCAGTTTTATATATATATATATATATATATATATATATATATATATATATATATATATAT
>JXCR01140775.1:271821-288750 GCA_002079205.1 Phalaenopsis hybrid cultivar
AAGAGGAATAGCGAGATGATACATCAAAATTTTTTATGTGAAAAATCCATAGAAATAGAAAAAACTATAGGGCGTGGACCAATTAAAATAATATACTAGAAAATTGAAAGTGTGCGTATGTCTACTCTTCTCCTGTATCAGAGAAGATGAGATTACAAGATGATGTTGATTGCTACAACAACAGTAGTTGACTATGAAATTTATAGTTGGTTGTTAAAATGATCATAGTTGGTCGTAGCAAATTACGGGTGGTGTTCTATGGTGACATTTAATGGCTGGCGACATACTTTGGTGGTCGACGAAGAACTTTGATGGTCGGTGACAATGGTTATGATAATTTACATCATAGTGTCACCCGAAGATCCAACACGTACATGTATAAAAGAAGAAAAAAGGAAAAATTATGGGTATTGACCCAATTAAAATAATCCATTAAAAATTGAAAAGTACAGATGTTCACTCTTCTCTCTTATTAACTAGGAAAGATAGGATTACAAGATGATGTTCGTGGCTACAACAAAAGCTGTTGGCTATGAAAGTTATAGTTGGTCAACATGATGGTAGTAGTTGGCCGTAACAAATTACCGGCGGTGATTAATGATGATGTTTGATGACTGGTAACAAAATTTGATGGTTGGGTATGACCTTTGATTGTTGGTGAAAAACCGTAGTGAATTTAAGAGTTAAGGTTTAGTGCTAAGCCTGCCGAATGGAGACTTATTTTTTAATTTTCGAGTGGATCATTGGCAAATTTGTCCAATCTCCTAAAACACTCAATCAGACAGTCCACATTGATTAGCTTGATCACAAGTAATTTTTTTTAATATTTAAGCGCCTTAATGACATAAAAATTGAATGATCTTGGGTGCATTGAATTTCTTTTGTTGAGATGCCCAATTTGTTTATAACCATTCCAAATGTTAAAATCCCTGGACTTCCAATTAATGCAAAAAAAAAAAAAATTATTAAAAGTTCAAACTAGGTTGTTTTGAAATTGAATTGAATCACTGTTAGTGTCATTGAGTTTGTCTTATCAAGAAGCTCAATTTATTGAAATGTGGGCTTAGATGAATATCTTGAATTTGAATTTGGAAATGCTTTGAGATTTGTATTTGATGATAAAAAATTCTTTGATGAAACATCAGTTGCCCTATTATTTTTGAAAGTTGAGGTTTATGTCGTTCTAAAATATAAGACATTGGTTAAATCTCAATCATCATTTTGGATATTCTCGAAATTTCGTGATTGGAACAAAAATATTTGAAATTTTAAATTATCCAAACTCTCATAAATATTTCATGGAGTTTGGAGTTTTGAAAATATAAAAATTGAGTCCAAAATGCTAAAAAATTGTTAGATATACACTTTTAGAAAAATACTCAATCAAGTTGTTGTTCTCACTATTAGTGGTATTTATAGGCATTTGAAGCATAGGCATGCATGCACGGGTGTACATGTACTTTATGTAGTTAGGGAAAGGCTAATGATCACAGTAAAGTTCATGTGCACGATCAAATTTAAAAAGAAGAAGAAAAAAAGATGACATCAAAATAAGAGAAAAGATAAAAGGAATAACTAAGTCAAAAGAATATGAAAATGTGAATTCCATTGAGTACTCTAGCTCTAAAAATATAGTTTAAAGGCGGTCTTTTTGCCCCTCCCTTGCAACAAGAGTAGATGGCCTAGCGAGCATTAGGATAAGATGAAGTTGGCAATAACTTGCCTTTTCTTAGATCCAGGAAGCTTAGAGGATAAATCATTTGTAAGGGAAACCTCTGTCATTCCATTTTGGAGAGGCCAATTTGGTCTTCGCTATGTAGATGACACCAAAGGAAACCTCTTCCTTGAACTTCTCAGCAGGAAAGTCACCTTAGTTGGGTGGGAGTAGAGCTCGATAAAAAATCATCACATCTCTTCATCATTACCATCTTATCCTTCATGCCTCAGTTTTCTCATTGGGTAGTCCATAAAATATTAAAATTTTTTAATACCTCCGCTTCAGCCACCTTCACCATTTCTTTGACTTTTGCTAGCTTCTGATCAATCTCTTATCATTCTTATGATCTTAGAGAAGGATGATCAATTGGAAATGAGATGCTTCTCAAACCATCAAATTTTAATTATCGATCGCTTCACACATGTCTAATAAGCTATGTTCCAAAGGGGCTTCTTCATAAATTGGAAACCAGATGACATTAGCTAACGTCAAAGGGTAACAATATGCCACCCTCATAGCTTCAATTATACAAAATACAACAAGACTCCAGTACAAAAAATGAAAGATGAAAGTCATGTAAAGAAAAATTCAGTGAATGAATTCACACAAAGCTGTGAGCAACACAGTCAAACTGCTTAGAATATCATAATCCCAAAAATTCATTTCAAACAACATTAAGTAATAGTTGGTCTTCAAAAACCAAAGAAAATCAACATCAGTGAATATCTCTCAAGTATAAACTCTCATATACATTCCTATCTAGTAAACATTTTCAACAAAACAACTAAACTCATAACATAATTTCCATAGTAATAAATAAGCTAAGCATGCATTCCAGAAGTAACTATGCTGCAACCATATTCAATGGATGATTCTAATGTGGGGAGCATCCATACAATCCCCATGTAATAGAAACTTTAGATTAGAATCAAAAATAGAACAAGCATAAATTTCTCCAGTATTTGCTTTTAGCTTATCAAAATATTTAGCTGGTGTGTTAGTTATCATGTATATAAGGGACCAATGGACATTAAAGTTAAGCAACATCATTTTACTATTTTTCTAGAGTAAAATAATAGTCCCATGATAAATGATTTTCCCATTAACAATTTGAAATAGAAAATTGTCATACATCTCAAGGATTAAGTTGTAGATATTGAGATTTTTTGCAATCAACATACTTAAACAACAGTGAATTCAACAAACAGAGTTGAAATGTGATCATAAGAAACCAACCCCAAAAAATCTCTTAGAATACCACTAGCACTAGCATTATATTTTTTACGACTACCTTGCATGTTTTGCTTTAGGTATGGCCAAATGGACTTTTTTCATTTTATCAAAATGTAATTATTGTTTATAATAACACCTTTTATAGACCCAAATGGATAATTATTTGTCTTTCTAGCCAAAGCAACTATCTTATTATAATAAAAAACCTTTTGAATAAAAGACTTTATGTGAATCAATATTTTATCATCTAGGAAGGCCAAATTAAGATGTTCCCTTTTATTTCTTTCGAACCATAAAAATCAACAAACTATATAAGGAATTAATTAAATATACAATTACCAATATGTTTATTAGGATACCAACAATGTTTACACTGTTCCAAAAAAGTATATCCTTTATCAGGTAGAAAATTATTATAAATTGAGGTCATATTTTTCCAAATATCCAAAGCATGTCTGCAAGAGAAAAATAGATGATCAAACTGCTCAACTGCTCCTCATTTTTCCTACACATGAGGTAGCAAGATGGCAATCTAGGCCCTTTAAGTTTTAAGATATAATTTATATGGAAAAAATTTATAACTCAATCTCTAAGAAAAAAAAATACTAAGATGGTTTGTGAAAGGAATTCCAAATGTTATCTCCTTTAACATTATTCAACATATAAAATCTATTAACAATATGTTGAGATAAAGAACCATAAGATGGTTGAAATCACCTCATCATTTTTATATTTGTCAATAGGAATATTTATTATAAATTTTGCTAAATCTTAAAGAAAGCAATTCATAAGCTTGTCCATATTCCATTTTTTATTAATCTAGACCTCAACCATTATTTAATGGGGAGGCATAAAATTATTTGAGAATTCCTTTAAACAACCCATAGAAGACCAACTATCAAGCCAAAAACCGATATCAATATTTCCTAAATCCTAGGCTAGAAAGAGTTCATCTTCTCCCTGACCTTTAGCATCTCCCTCCATATGATGGAATCACCAGGTTTATGAGAACAAAAAAGGATGGATCAGTATACTATACTTTTTATGCAAGAAATGAGCTCACATACTTTTTCATTCACTATATTTAATTCAGAGTTTACAAAAGTTAATCTCTATAGAATGGTTAGAAGGCCTGAATCCTAAACCACCATTCTTCTTAGGTTTACAGAGCTTACTCTAGGAAGTCCAATGAACTCCACTACCATGACCAACCCAAAGAAATTTGTTGAAAATTCTTTCAAATTTTTTTTTCATGATTTTAGTTATTTTAGCAATTTGTAGAACACACATAGGGAAGGAGCTTAGCACATTCTAAAGTAAAGTAAGCTTATCATCAAAGGACAACATTTCATTTAACCAATTTTGAATTCTTTTTGAGATTTTAAGTACAACGTCATCCAAAAGAATGTTTTTACTTAAAGTAGTGTTCAATTTAACACCTAAATATATAAAGGGGAGGTTACACTGTTTGAACCTAGTATACTGAAGGATCCAATATTTTCTCTCAGTAGGAACATGCTTTCTAAATAAAATCTGACACTTACTTTTACTGAAAAGCATTCTGGGGGCCTGCTCAAAATGATTTAGAATGGAGGTAATATGTTTTATACAAGTCTTGCTCATATTATAGAAAATAATGATATCATCAACAAAAGCAAAGTGAGACATCAAGTCACTTCCTTTAGCATGGTACTTATAATTTTGACGACTACATATAAAGTGATTAAGCTTCAAAGAAAGATAATCTAAAACACAAGAATAAAAAGAATAGGTGAAATAACAACACCTTGTTTTAAGCCCCTCTCAGAATTGAAATGACTATGGGTAGACCTATTAATGATAATGGAGTAATAATTGTTGTCCAGGATTTGCTTTATGAGATTGCAAAAATCCTCATTAAATCCTTTACTTTAAAACACATCAATAATGAAACCCCAATTTATGTCATCAAATGCTTTCTTAATATCAAGCTTCATAACACCATCACCACCTCTACACTTAGAGTAGATATTCAAAAGTAGTTTATGTATGATTAAAGTATTATCATTAATACTTCTCCCAAAAATGAAAGAAGTTTGTTGTGGACAAAAAAGATTATTTAGCAAAGTTTGAAGCCTCTTAACCATAATTTTACTTATGATTTTAGAGACCACAATAGTTAAGCTAATAGGCTTGAAATTTTCCCACTTATGTCTCAATTTATCTTTTGGAATGAGGGTGATAGTAGAGCATCTAAAATATTTATGAGGAATATCACCAAGAAATTTGCTTTGGATGGAAACCACCACATTAGTTTTTATAATGTCCCAAACATGTATGTAGAAGGCAGATACATAGCCAACCAGACTGGCTATTTTATTTTTATCAATAGATTGGAGTGCCTCCATCACTTCCAATTCATCGGGACTATTATTAAGTATGGCAACATCAACATTTCTAGTGATAATAGGGAAAATGCATATGTCCGGTTGGGTTTTGTTAACCTCTACCTCCTTAAAGAACTGCTAAAGTAATCAATAACAAATTAGATATTATCATTTTAGGAATAAATTTAGTTATCCTCATCATTTTTAATTCTAATAATTCCATTATCACATCTTCAATGTTTTATACAAGCATGAAATAACTTTGTGTTTTTATCACCTTCCAAATGTCTGACATAAAAAGATTTTTGTTTGAGAAAATCAGTTTCTCTTTGAAGACAATCCTTTAGAATACCTTGAGACCTTGTGAGATCTTCCTCCTGCTTCACATGTTCCTCAACTTCTCTTTCAATTTTTTAACTACTCCTCAGCTCCCACTACAACTTTGGAAACATCTCCAAAGACCTTCCAATTCTAGCTTTTGAACTTATTTGTCAGATTCTTATGAGAGAGCCATAAGGAAATCCAAGGGTTGATATGACAACCATTAAGCCAATTTTTTTTCCACCATGTCTAAGAAGTTGGGTGGGTGACGCACATATTCAGAAACTTGGACCCTTGGAGTAGGGAGGAACTCCATTCTTAGGAGAAGAGGGAAGTGATCAGAATTGGTTAGGATAAGATGATTTTCCTTAGAAAAAGGGAAAGCATCAAACCACTCATTATTTGCCAATATTCTATCAATCCTCTCATATAATTTTTTTCCTATTCAAGATATAGCAAGAACCTAAAGTTTACTTCATTCAATAAAGCAGCAGCAATATTATTTTTGAAGGTTGACATAGTCCTATAACATGGTGTCCTACCACCTTTATTTTCATTGGTAAAAAAAATTGCATTAAAATCTTCACCAACTAGCAAACAACGGTTCAAATGGGATTTAACTTGCACTAAATCACTCCAAAATTGGGTTCTATCAGACGCAAGCCAACCAGCATATATGATAGAACCTATACAAGGATTTTCATGAATTTAACTTCCACATGGTTAAATTAAGGATTTTTCACTAGGACTCTAATCCCCGTCACTTTTTTTTCCAATTGAGCCAGATTTTTTAATTTCAATTATAAGAAAAATTGAAATTTCCTAACTTACTAACAGCATTAGGAATATTTACTTCATTTATAAGAGGTTCAAGAATGCCAAAACATTTAAGCTTATGAACCCTACAAAGATTCTTAATCTTATTAGAGGCTTGCTTTTTAGCAATGCCTCTTGCATTCCAAATGAGAAAATTAACCATCAGAAATTTATCTTTTCCCTCTAGTGTTTCTAGAGGGTGCCCCATCATTCACATTGGCTAGAATACATGCTGAAGATTTTTCTCTTGAATGAATTATAGCCTTTTTATTCTTGTGTCTTAAGTCTCTGTTGGCATAGATTCTTGTTCTTTAGGTTGAGTGAATTTGTCATTCTCTATTGATATCCTCAACAACATTTTTTATCCGCTCACTATTAAAATTCGCCTCCACGATTGCATTATGTGCCTCATGATGGATATTAGGATCATTTAGGATGACACCATTTAAAGGTTCAATGACACTAACCACATTATCATTCACCTTAATTTTCCTATTGGATAAGGTTGTGCTTGAGTGATGTCAAGATTAGTATCAGCATCAGGGATGTATTCTTCTATGGGTGCAACTATATTACATTTTTTTTCCACAAGATGCTTGTAGTTTTGGTTCCTCAGCACTTCAGGCTCTCCTTCGTTTGAAGTCCTCCTACGATCCTTCTTTAGTTCAGGATGCACAACATGAAAATTTTCAAGGTTGTGACCAAAGATTATACATTTATTACGATATTTGGGTGTATATACATCTACTTTTAGCTAATAACCGCTATTTTGAGATCTCAACCAAATTTCATCAGTTAAAGGGTAAGTGATGTATCTTTTTACAAGAATTCTTATTGTAGTTGGTCTTTTGAAAGTATAAGTGGCTAAATCAACCTCTAGAGGCTTTCGAAATATAGCTCCCACAGAATATAATACATTTTGATTAAAATAATGCAGACTTAACCCAACAAAAGTAAGCCATATATGAATTATAGGAAGTTCGATGAAAGGATCAAATTGTGGAGACCAATTTAGAACTTTCATCTTAGTTTTATCCATGGACCAGAACTTATTGCCAAAAACCCTTGCGTAATCCTCTTCCTTATTAAGTTTAATAATAAAACCCACTTTCCATTTACCCAAGTGATTTAAATTTTCAAAGAACCTCTGAATTATATCCATCTTAGGATGGTCGTATGTAAACTTGTCAATTAGAGAAAATTTAAGTGGCACAATTAGTTTATAAGTTTTCAATTCAGAGAAGTCAAGAGCGGGTTTACCAGACTTCTCCCAACTTTCCTTAACATATCAACTTCTAAATTACCAACTAACTCCTCTTGCAAACAATTTGAAAAATAGAGAGAACTTCCATCAATCAATTGAATTCCCTTTAACACATCAACAAAGGAAAGCACTGTCATAATAATACGTAAAGGAAACACCGAATTGCAAGTAAACCACAAACAAAAAACTGAAAAGAATCCAACCAAACTTGAAATAGATGGTTCGAAGATTACTCCAAACCACCCAAACACGAATCAGGGTGAAATAACCCAACTAGAACCAAAGAGAACCAACAAAAATTCGATCAAAAACCATTACCACAGAGGAATCCAAGATCACCACTTAATCGCCAGAGCTGACACACCTCCCTCAATAATCTATTATATGCAAACACACGAAAGAGAAAATATTAGATACGCGCAATACACCTACAAATAACCAATAAGAAGAGAGCACGCCTATATGCACACAATGTCTCCTCTTATTCTCTATTCTTAGGTGTGTCACACGAAAAAAATATTGCAACCGGAGTTCGGACGCAATGCACAGAGGAAGCGGAGGAAAAAAAAAGACCTCCCAGAGCATCGCGTCAGTTATCCAGACGTCCATAAGCAGCTTGCGTCAGGACTCTGGATGCAATATTTACTCGTGTTGCACGCACCTAATATTTTTTTGCACGCACGCACAACAGCACACACACATACCTACACCATAAAGGCAAGATTAAATTGATGGGAGAACCATTGATTGTAGGTAAACAAAGAGTAGCTCCCAAGCAAGCAAATCTTCGTCTTAACTCGAAAAGCATATAATAACTTCACAACCACAAACAATCATTCTATATCTATGATCATGCTTCAAGAAATCAAATTAGCTAAGCTCTTAACTAGCTCTAAACAAAAAGCATATGAAAGCTCCACACCCACAGCCATCTTTCGTTTTCTCTAGTTATGTCTGAAGAAATCAAAATAAGCTCTTAAATGATAACACCAACAACAGAAGAGTTGCAGCTGCTGCGCAACCAACAAATGCATGACAAGGACATGAATTGCAAGCTCACCTAAAATGATTTTTTCATTGTAGCTCATCTTTTTTGAATATTTATTTGCATGATAAGTGATGCAAATAAATATTTTACACGTAGATCATTCAAAACATTAATATTTACAAATAAATTCCGGATGATATTTTCAAACTACTGAGAATTTGATAAAAATGAAAACTTTTTTTTTTTTTCAGGAGTTTTGATATTTGAGTGAATTTGCAAAATGGATGAAAGAAGAGGAAAATTATTCTATCTGGACTATGCTGACACGTAGCTTCAAGGAAACGCGCGTGTTTTCCTGTGATCTGGTCCGGTAACATAGGAGAATATTCCTTCTGTGTTATTCCGCGTTATTCATATGTTATTGTGGTGGTATTGATGTACTATTGTGTTATTATAATACCGACAATATTCCTAGAACATAATAACACGTGAATATCACTACAATAATATCTGAATAATGTGAAATAATACGGGGGTAATATTTCCTTATGCTGAAATAATTTTTTATTTATTTTTCCTATCACCTCAACGTGACGTGATTTTATTGGACTCTCGATTTGTAAATAGCAAGTTTCAGGTGATCTGAATGTAATAATGCGCAGCCTTCCTACCTTTTCTTTAAATAGTTTACTAACAATAAATTTAACACAAGTGTGAAATAGATAAAATGAAATTTACAAATCTAGCACCTAATAATTAGAGTAATGGTGGCATAGCGGTGGCGATTGGGAAATGTGAACTGCTCAATGATAGCAAATGCATACCTATAAAAAGGAGTATTTGCAGTGTTGTTCTAATAAATGTTAACAGATAAATTAATCTTGGTTTAAGGAAATAATTAATACAATTAGCAAAATGCTTTACTTAAATACCCAACCAAATGATGGTTACAAGCATGATTTTCATCTCCCTATCCACTTTACTGTTCATGGCCCCACTAGATTATAATTTTTTTGGGTAAAGTGGTGTAAAAATAAAAAATTAGAAAAAAATTATCGTTGAAATCCGTGTTTTCCGACCAATTCTGGTTAGGTGTGGTGGCAGCTTTCTAGCTACGGTCAGATTTTTTTAAAAAAATTGTAATAGTCACAACAACTTTTCTAATATCAAATTTTTATTCAGCAGCTTGACAATTATTTTTTAATAATTATTTATTTAATGAGTTGTTATTAATTAAATAATAAACTAATCAAGTTATTATGATAAAATAATAGGAGGAAAGATATGAAGGGCTTATAAAGGGAGGAAACCAATGCAAGGAATGATGTGAAGATGCTCTAATATTTTTTGATGGATTGATGATGTGGTGGTGATGGCTAGGAATTAAACATGACCTCATACATAGCTACTTGTGCTTTAAGAAAATTCATGTATTAATTTACTCATTAATGAAATGAAATTAAATAATTATAAGTTTGGCAAAAGGTTTTCGGTGGATAAATGCCAACTACTAAAAAAAGGGTACTTAGAAAAATACGTAGTTGATAAGAGCATTTCATTCAGCCTCATTCATCATTTCAGGTCTTTTTCCCAATAATGGAAGATGAAGTTTCTTCCCATAAAGATAATCCTCTATCTGCATTCTCCAATAACCAAAATCTGTGCCATCAAATTTTTTAATCCCTGAAACCTTCACTTCATCCACAGTCATCATTCTTCCTCAGATCCGAAACAAATCTCTGATACCAGTTGTTGTTGTGGGATCTATATACTAGTTGTGGTATATTAAATATATAAAAGAAGAATGATCTTTAATGAAACGAAAAATAGAACGAGAAAAATCACAACAAAAAGAATAACTCCACAGCGGAACACACATATTTACGTGGTTCGGCAAATTGCCTATGTCCACGGAGTTGCAGAAAATTTTACTACAAGAGAAAGTTACACTAGTCAATCACCTCGACTTACAGGAGGAATCTCTCACTCTTCGTTGCTCTTTCTCTTCTTCTCTTTCTGTTCTTCTCTCTCTATACCAAAATACACCGAAGAAAACTCTACACCGAGATACACCGAAAAAGACAAACTTAAAAGAGAAATAAACTCAATTTCTCTTCTGCTTTAAGCCACCAAGAAGAAGCCTAGGGAGAACAATCTTCTTCTTCCTTCTTCTTCCTTCTGCGACAAGGAACTGCTCCTCCTTGCACTTCTCTTCCTCTGTCTCGAGGAAACCTTCCTCTATCTAGAGGAAACCGAAGAACTCAAAGCGTGACATCTAAACCCAAGGAGAGTCATCCGAAGCTTTTATCATGAACATGAGGAAACGAAGAGATGCATCACTTCACAAAAGAGGAAGGCGAAAGTGGTTATTTGTAAAGAAGTGTGACTCTCCAAAGCAAAGTAACCGCCCAAGCATAGTAGACCGAACTTCACCGTTTCTAACAGTTAATCCTTCATCTTAGCGATATGATATTTTCCGTCTATACAATCCTAAAATAAGATTCCTAGCAAGACATATTCAAGTCGATTTTATCTTAACTGATTCAAACATTATTTTGAGTTTAGAGCATCTAAATTTGATAAATCGTATTTATAAAACTATATTTAATTTAAATTCTATGTGCAGCCAAAAATCACCTTAAAACAGAAGTTCTGCGTGCCATGAAAAAAAATCAAATATGCTGCAAAAAGGAGCAGCCTTTAAGGTCGAATAACTGAAATCACAACTCAAAAGTAAATTCTTTTACTTCATCATGATATGGCCACAGTCATAATCGTCCTCATCCAAACTATTCTTTAACGGATTTCACATGTTTTGAGTGACATTCAGTTGAATCATGCGATTCTGAACAAGTGCTGCCGCTGAAAGCCGTTGGAATGGCGTACATGTTTGAGGAGAACAAGAACGGCAGTGTCGCCGTGGCTCAAATGGACGAACGACGAGAGAGGAGAATCAATCTCTCATGTCATTACATGGACTTGGGACTCCTTGTTTTGTTTTTTATTTTCATTCTAATGTAAGACTAAACTAACGACTACCTTTTCACAGCAAGTGAATTAACATGCTTTTGTTCGGCTTGGTGTAGGTTGTTTGTCAAAGGGAGAGAAAAATGTTAAGTATGATTTTTTGTACTTCATTGTACATCAGCGCTGATCACGAGGAGATTTAACACGATCTTGATAGAAGATGGTATTATAGATGAAGAACAGTAGATCAGAAGACCCACTTATATTATCGAATGTAGTCGTCAGAGCCAAAACCGATGGGCGACTGATCCAGGAGAAAGACAAAAGGGTGACCAATATATTTATCAATCGGAGGCAACTGAGCCAACCATTATAAGAAAGCTGACGGAGGGTTGCAACCTACTTTCTGGTAGATTCAAACTGATGATAGACCTAGTTCTTCAATATCACTAGACATCCTACGGATGCCCCGAGGCTCCTCACTAAGGGTTAAGAATAGACAGTACAATAGAGTCTTATAGTCATCCCACAGGCTCTCTTATTTGAAGAACGAGCTACCTGTAGGGTTGCAGTGATTCACCCTCTGCCTGACAATCTAGTCTCGCTCCACCGACAAAAAACTCCTTATCCAGGAATCGAGGGTCGACATTTAGATGAGATTAACCAATCTGCAAAGCCTGGACAATTGAATCAGTCCTATTGACCCGAAGTCAATCAAGCTCAGTCAATCGATAATGTCCACTTAGCCTAGCCGACCGAACTAGCCTTACCAAGCTAAGGCTAAACAAGCTCAGTCAACCAAGCCAGAAAGCAGTTAAGTGATCGACTCATATATGTAAAATACCTAGAATATCTTATATATATAACCCCATTAAAACAAGAGCATAAATGTAATGTCACTAAACGATACTCTTTCCCCTAATAATAGCGACATCATTTTATGAGAAGAAGAGTAGACAAAACATATTATTATTCATTATTATTCATTCCACACTCTCTATTTGTCTCTCTCTCTTCTTTCTTACACTATATTTCTTAAGGTATGATTCATGGATAAATTAGGATTCAACACTCATGATAGTTGATTGTTATTTATTTTACTAAGAAAATGTTTAAAAATTAATTTTTGATTAAAAATATTTTTTTTGTTACTTGACAATACTCAAAACCCTTGATTTAATATTTTATTTAGAAAGCCGACTGTCGAGTCCAGCTTTATTAAAAAGAAAAAAATTACAAAAATATTAATATGACATAAAAACAATAATAAGATTTAATATTAATATTAATATGATTTAATATTAATATTAATATGATTTAATATTAATATTAATATTGTAAAATTCAAAGATATCTACTAACTCGCTATAAAGAAAGTTTAAACTCCATTCTAAAATGTTCATTACATTACAAAAGCTCATTATCATAAGTCATATTCAATAATTTTTATTTCTTCAAAATGCATAATCTTATAATCAAGTATAAATTTGAGTTTTGTTGAGTTTCTATCTGCATTTTAGAAATTGGACTCACCAGAGAACTCAAAGAATATGAAGTCCTTACTACTGTTGAAGAAAATCAACATATTCTTGGTGAAGAAATTTTGAAGAAAGTGAAGAAGGAAGATGGAAATAAGAAAGAAAGCTAGGGTTTCTTGAGGAAGATGAAGATTTTAAAATTTTAATATTTAACTATCTTATTTGAATGAAAAAATAATTACCATGGAAGCAATATAGCAAAAGCTAGATTAATTACATATTATCATTGAGTACCATACTTAAATAAAGCCATCACATCTAAATTAGAAAGAAAATTGCATTCATTATAATTAGATGTTGTATAACAACTCACTATATTCACTAAGGATGACTCTATTTATAAAATAAATAGAGAGAAAAACTGCATACAAGAGGTAGAAATGACTTTCGATGAAACTCGATCATTCATTAAACACTTCATCATGAATTCACCATCTACTATGAATTGATTCGAGTGAGTTGATTCTATGTATCATTGGAATGTTAATATCACATCACCCATTTCGGTCCTTTCCCTGCTCAACTCACCATGAGATATTTTCAAATAAGATGGTTCTTCTCTCAACTCAATTAACTATTGCAGTAGTTTGTCATTGTTCTTATGAAAGAGTGAATTCAATACCATAGAGAGCTCCTCAATTCTTTCCAAACTTTCCTCATTCACACCCATTTGAAGAGGCACTAAAGTCGCTTTGTATACCTTTTAAACCACCCCCTCACCAGAGAGGTGACAAATTATTCACCTTAGTAGTGTGCATTTTAGGAAACACCATGCTCATCAAAAAGAATATCTATCTGCGGACAAACACGGTTAATTGTATCTTAGTTAAATTTTAATAAGAGACACAAAAGAATCTTATACAATTAAGTGTTGAATCATCTGCCATATTCCCAAGAGCCCTCACCTATTGTACTTCAACAAGAGGAGGAGCAACTTATTCAGGAGTATGTCTCTCAAACTCTTTCTCCTTAAAGATCAATTATTCTTCCTGAGGAATGTTTGTTTCATTCAGATTCAATTCATCAACCACAATCATTTGGCCCATTGATCAAAATATTTCCCTTCATTCATCAATTTGCTAAATCTGAACTGGACTACATAAAAAACTCACACTTATGCACACTTCTTACAAAACTTATTTTACAAAGAAAAAAAATTTACATCTTACCCTCTACTTTGAATTTAATTTGAGCAGTAATTGATAAGTCACTCATTCTTTTAGAAATGTCTGACACTAGACTGGGTGGTAAGAGTTTTTCAATGGTTAACTCTATACCTGCTAAGGTGCGCGCCTAAAAAATGGGCAATCAATAACTAGAAGAAAAAAGGAAGCTCTATTTTAAAAAAACCTAGTCATCTTCTTTTCTATCCTCACTTTCTTCTTCTTTAATATCGATTCTCCTTCTATTTTATGTATTCTGAACTAATAAGTTTGGCTTTTGAAACTAAAACAGTCCCTTCAAAAGCCCCTTCAATATCTCACCAGCAAGAAAAATGGAAACAAGCAATATGTAAGGAAAGAAGATCACAATAATGATGACATCAAGAAACTTTCAGACTTCAACTTATCAAAGAAAAAAAGTGACATAAATCATTGGGAACTTATAACAGTATAAATAAACTTGTTTAATGCATTTATCATCAAATTTAATTTATATTATTATTACCTTATGCTTTTAGCAAAAATAGAATCAATGAACAATATATGTACAGCCAAAATTTCCAAAATTGAGTGTGGGTTCAATTATAGGTTGGCCAACTAGATTCATTAGCCAATTCAACATGATAACTTGGCTGGATAGACTGATAACTCAACTCAACCATTCAGTTTGGCCAAGTACATCTCTGTGTCCATTCAGCTAGTTGTCTGTAGTATATTCAAGCGCGTGCTCACCTTGGTAAGTTAGATTGACTTCATCTGGCAGCTTGAAGGTCCACATAAGTTAAAAAGATACATGGGGCATACTTTTGACTACTTTGATTTGAAATTTATTCCATACATTTTATTGAGTACCTTCTGTTTCTTGGGCAGTGCTCTATATAATGAAGTTTGGGCTAGTTCAACATATAAATAGTGGCGATCTTCATTAGGTATAGGTGATGAAAATTATTTTAAAAAGGCTTCTTTGGAAGAGTCAAACCCCTATAATAAAAAGATAATGAATTTTTATGAAATTATTAATTTGGGTCTCAACTAGGAATAAATATTGCATCTGGACTCTGGAGACAAGCTACATCCGAACAATGGACCAATACACAGGGGGGTTTTTTTTTTTCTCCTCTGCTCCTTCTGGTGTATCTCAACTGTTGTTCAGACGTAGTTTTGTGTTCGGACTGTAGGCACAACATTTTTTCCTCAACTAGTTGTGTCAAAAGTTAGCTTGATATAGTCACTTTACTTAACCCAACTGAAAACATTTGGCTTTGACATTCCCTGATTAATTTTTGGTTTAGGTTCAAGTCCAAAGCCCTATAATGTTTAATTATCTGGGGCAAGTTCAGGTTGACCTTCCAATACGAAGTTGAAATAAAATTGATTGGCTAACCCGAATGTGACCCAAGTTTTACTTGAAATTAACCCAAATTTATCCAAAAAAAATATTATGCATATGTTACATAGATTACACAAGTTGGGCTCGAGTTAGTTGTGTTGAAGGAGGGTTACATGTTGGTGAGCCTGTAAGACTCATATAATATTTATGACGGGTTCGAATTCAATAGTTCTCGATCGAGCCAATTTTAAGTTAGACTCAAATGTGATGTGACTGGTGAATCCTATTTGACATACCTAACCTTAACTAAAAAAACAAAGAAAAAATTGATATTTACAATTGACACGAATCGATACATTTACACGTGCCACGATCAAAATATTGAGAATTTGATAAAAAAGAAGAATAAGAGGGAGGGTATTACCATAAAATTTGATATTTGAGTAATTTTTGAAAATTGGATAAAAGAGGATGGCTAATTTGCAAATAGTACGTTTCCGGGTGTGGTTTTATGTAATTGCCCCATGGTATTTACAAATTAACCATCTAAATAATTTTTTTTGAAAAAAATTGAGCCGTTTGATACAAATAAAAATATGGGTGGGGTTTAACCATAAACTTTGATATTTTAGCCCGAATCTTAAAGATGGATGAGAGAGGGTTGTTGATTTGTAAATAGTAAGTATTGGGTGATCTGTATGTAATTTCCTTATTTTCTTTGGATAATTACATAGTAGCCCACCATAAACATTGATATTTACAAATTAAAAAAAAAATTTTAACTCCCAAATTGATGAGAAATATTTGTGTACATAAGACGTACGCATAGCTGCGTACTTCTGGTAGGTTACAGGTACGGGTGTAAACGAGCCGAACACGAGCTGAGTTCGGCTCATTTATATTTCGAGCGAAAAAAGAACGTTTGTGTTCGGCTCGTTTGCTTAGTGGGCTGAACACGAGCCGTTCACGAATAAAGAGTTATTTTGACAACCCTAATCAAGTAGACATAAGATGTTAATGATTGAGGCAAAATTTAAAACATCATTTGAATCTATTTTAATAATTTTTATTCATTTTTCTTCATTAATATTTTAATTGAATATAAATCTTTGTAGCCTTGCAGTCAATTAAAATTTTAAAACATACTACTCATCTAAGATATATATATATATATATATATATATATATATATATATATATATATATATATATATATATATATATAT
>JXCR01140775.1:298604-309304 GCA_002079205.1 Phalaenopsis hybrid cultivar
ATATATATATATATAAACTTGATGAGTAGTATTTCGAGCCAAAAAGAGCCGAACACGAACAAACACATCGTAGTTCGTGTTCGGATCGTTAACTTATCGAACAAAATTAACGAGCCGAACATGAGCTTATTAACAAGCCGAACACGAGTTATTCGCGAACAACGAACCGTTTTGACAGCCCTAAGACCACTGAGCCTATGATTACAGAGATGGTTCATAGGTAATACTTAAAATTTGGATGGTTGATATGTTAATGCTCATGAATTGAAAAAATATTGTATCATGTACGGTCAAACCCCACTGAATAAAAAAAAAAAAAAAACTAAATAGTTTAATACATGACAAGGCCAGACTTTACACGTGACGTATTGTGATTGAAGTCCCGATACAACTTTACATCAAAATTCTTGTTGTAACATCTTTTTTTCATGATTTGGATGGTGGGTATAACACATATAAAAAATAATTGGATCATGAGCGGCCCGTGGCGGCACGTGTCCAGAGCAATTAGTCACATGGAGAGAGGCTTCTAGTCCCCAAAATGGTGTGGGGATGGCTTAATTATTTGTTAATAATTATATGCCGCTGTCAATGCTTAGGCGGCTGAAGCCAACGTCAATGCCGGCCGCATCGTCTTGCTTAATTAAATTTTATAATTATGATTATACCATAATTAAAAAAAAATTAGATGATCTTCCGTGCTTGATCTCTTTTAAATTAGTTCGGAAGTTGGACGTAAGTTATGTCCGTATAACGAAAAATTATTTCACCGGTGTCCGATCCTGACCGTAAATCAGGAAATATTTCGGTGGGCTCCACCTAAATTTTTTTTAAAAAAAAAAAACTGAAATATATCCTGATCGTAGATCACCGTGGTCTACGGTCAGAATCGGACACCGCATGCAGAGATGCATGCAGTATCCGTACGCAATAATTTCTCCCGGATAACGGACAAGATGTATGGAGGATGTCCGGACGAGATGCGTGGAGGAAGCGGAGGAAAAGAAATACAGATCTCCCCGTGCATTGGGTCCGTTGTTCCGACCCCGCTTGCGTCTGGACTCCGGACGTAACGTTGAATGGTTGTGATTTAAAATGATAAAAAAATAATCGTTTTTAGGAAAGAATTTTTCGAGCCGTTCGTTTGCTAACATTTTTCTAAATAAAAATTTTTGTAGTAGTCGTTCCGACAAAATGAAAAAAATATATATAAAATAAAACGAAGAAATGGATAATTGAATCAATTTATATGCAGAAGCTCGACTGTTTGAGACGAGAAAAAATTTTGCGTACGTCGTCCGTATGCTAACTTCGTAGCGATAAAAAAAATACACCTCATAGATGTAACACAACCGTCGTCCGTACGTAGCTCTCGGACGTGTTCCAAAAATGTTCTCTTGAGAGGCACCTAATTAAACTAATTTTTTAAAAAGTAGACTAAATTTTGTAGGATAAAACCAGATCTCTATCTTTATTTGTCCTTAATATACATATTTGATAATTCATATTTTAAATTGATATTGGTCATTTACATTCATACCGCACGACTTTATGTATTTACATACCCAACACTAACAATCATATTCAGGTGCATATGACTCAAATTTTAACATCACGAAAAAAATTTGTAGTTGGGCTACAACAACTATATTTGATGACTGTAAAAGGAATGATCGAAAAGTGTGATCAACAATATTGGTTAAGCAATTTCTTGTAGATGCCTATTTAGAACTATGATTATGGTGTAGTTAGGATTTTTGTATGCATGACTATTGTTCCTTGCCTCGTGTGTCTGCCATTGCATTTTGACTGTCATTTTGTGTGCTTATTGGGTGTGAAATATGTGTACTGGCATATGAGGGGCATTTTTTTTTGTAAGGGGTTGTGTCCAATGTAGATGAGAAAAACTTATAAGTTAAACTAACATATTTTTTGCATATACTTTGCTTAGCTTTCCTCGTACTGATCACAATTCAGTATAAGATACAAAGTTTATTCATAAAGCTCTTTCTATTTCTTTTTCTTTCAAGTTGAGTATTATTTGATCTATTTTGTACCGATCTTCATTGGTGTGTGTTATGAGGTTTGTCATACGAGACATCTTCATATTTACCCTTTTTTGCTTCTTTCTCTTAATATTTATCCACCTTTATGTTTTTTTCCTTCTCTTATTTTGTTTCTTATAAAATAGAAGTCATTTAACAAAGTAGATCTAAAAGAGACGGATATAAAGAAAAACACCCTTCAAGAGAATAGAAATAGGAGGCACACAATGTGAACATAAGAAAAAGGAAGTGGGAAATGCTTATGGAAAGGCCTCTGAAGGGTCAATAGGAAATGAAAGCCCAAAGGTGATTGGGCAAACTCATTATTTCTGAATCTCAAATAAAACCTATGAATATTTCCCACAAATAACTAGAGAATCAAATTTTATTTTGGTATATAAACATTCTCAGTTCTAAGTTACAATATTCTACTTGGTTTATTATATCATGGGGCTTATCTAAGAATACCTTTGTTTGTAGGAGGCTTGCTTGTGTTCTAAAAATATAGCATAGTAAAATCCCAAGAAAAAACTATAGTTTCAATAGAGGTTATCTCATATATCAAAGCTAAAGCAAACCAGAAAGTAGAGGGTGAATCACCATATTGAAAGTGTGACAACTTATCAACAAACTAAAGGTTTGTGAGATGATTTAAAGGATATATGAAAGGAATTGATTGCGCTGAAAAATGAATGTCAAAGAATATATAAGAAAATTTAAATATAGGTAGATTGACACTCAGTCAAAACTTCATGGACAAATCACTTTCCAAATTATGATTTAAAATAAAATATTTCAAATTATGATTTTTTTTATAAAAATGTCTTTACCCAAAGAGCTTACTTAAGCACGTGTGAGCCAAGATGAACCACTTTCCAAAAGTAATGCAATGACACTCAACACATGTGCATAGAAATTTAGTAGTAACTAAATAATAATAATAANGTCTCCTTGCACGTTTCTTCATTCATAACCACGAGCTATATATATCACATATAATACTCAAAATGCCATGTCCTCGTTGACTTTACAACATTTACCAAATTTATTTAAATGGAAATCTGTTAAACCATATTAAAGTCAATATGATGACTGGTTGAACTTTTGGTCCTCTCTCTCTCTCTCTCTCTCTCTCTCTCTCTCTCTCTCTCTCTCTCTCTCTCTGTGTGTGTGGAGAGAATCGTAGGCACGGAGTCCGCACAGACTCATTATACAATAGTGTTGTATACTGTTATACACATGAGTATAACAATGTACAATATTGTTGTACAAGTAGTTTGCATGCATGAGGATTAAGGGTGTAAACGAGCCGAACACGAGCGAGCCTTGTTCGGCTCGTTTATATTTCGAGCTCAAAATATGTGTTCGTGTTAGGCTCGTTTGCTTAACGAGCCGAACACGAGGTGTTCACGAACAAAGAGTCATTTTAATAGCTTTAATCACGTAGCCATAAGACGATAAGAGTTTGAACAAGATTTAAAAATTATTATTTATATTAAAACATCATTTGAATCTAATTTCATAAGACGACAAGCGTTTGAGCAAGATTTAAAAATTATTATTTATATTAAAACATCATTTGAATCTAATTTAGAATTTTTATTAATAAGGGTTTGAGCAAGATTTAAAAATTATTATTTATATTAAAACACCATTTGAATCTAATTTAATAATTTTTATTGGTTTGAGCAAGATTTAAAAATTATTGTTTATATTAAAACATCATTTGAATCTAATTTAATAATTTTTATTCTATTTCTTTAATTAATATTTTAATTGATTATAAATCTTTGTAGCCTTGTAGTCAATTGGATTTTTATTTTTTTAATCAATATTTTAATTGATTATAAATCTTTGTAGCTTTGTAGTCAATTAGATTTTTTTTAAAATACTACTTTTACACACACACACACACACACACACACACACACACACATATATATATATACTTGATGAGTAGTATTTCGAGCCAAAACGAGCCGAACACGAACGAACACATCTTTGTTCGTGTTCGGCTTGTTAACTTATCGAACAAAACAAACGAGCTGAACACGAGCTTCTTAACGAGTCAAACACGAGCTGTTCGCGAACAACGAGCCGTTTTGCCAGCCCTAATGAGGATATCGTATCTAATATGTTTATCTGTTTGTGTGTTTGTGTTTCAACAAACAGACCGTAGACGGATCAAGAAGATCAAACTGACATGGAATTTTTTTGCTTACGGTGCGAGGGGCAGCTTCAAGTTTCGTGTGCAATGGAAGAACAAAATAAAATAGGGGGAATCAGATCCTAAGTAAATGCTCATTTTGATATCTGCATGGGATTTGGCTATCTGAATCCATGGGATGTCCTTTGCCTATAGCAATTGACAAAATATTTAATATTCTTTTCAAATATTTGATATATAGTTATTGCAAATAAGTAGTCAAGTTATATTAATCCTAGAAAAATATAGTTTTGAAGTATTTGTTATCAGTGATTTTGGTCTAAAAATTATCATTTTTTATTTATTTGAATTTGATTTATAGNAATAACTCAAATTTTAACATCACGAAAAAAATTTGTGGTTGGGCTACAACAATTATATTTGATGACTATAAAAGGAATGATCGAAAAGTGTGATCAACAATATTGGTTAAGCAATTTCTTGTAGGTGCCTATTTAGAACTATGATTATGGTGTAGTTAGGATTTTTATATGCATGACTATTGTTCCTCGCCTCATGTGTTTGCCATTGCGTTTTGATTGTCATTTTGTGTGCTTACTGGGTGTGAAATATGTGTACTGGCATATGAGGGGCATTTTTTTTTTTGTAAGGGGTTGTGTCCAATGTAGATGGGAATAAACTTATATGTTAAACTAACATATTTTTTGCATATACTTTGCTAAGCTTTCGTCCCACTGATGACAATCCAGTATATGATAAAAAGTTTATTCATAAGGCTCTTTCCTTTTTTTTTTTTCTTTCAAGTTGAGTATTATTTGATCTATTTTGTACCGATCTTCATTGGTGTGTGTTATGAGGTTTGCCATACGAGGCATCTTCATATTTACCCTTTTTTTGTTTCTTTCTCTTAATATTTATCTACCTTTATGTTTTTTTCCTTCTCTTATTTTGTTTCTTATGAAATAGAAGTCATTTAACAAAGTAGATCTAAAAGAGACGAATATAAAGACAAACACCCTTTAAGAGAATAGAAATAGGGGGCACACAATGTGAACAGAAGAAAATGGAAGTGGGAAATGCTTATGGGAAGGCCTCTGAAGGGTCAATAGGAAATGAAAGCCCAAAGGCAATCGGGCAAACTCATTCCTTGTAAATCTCAAATAAAACCTATGAATATTTTCCACAAATAACGAGAGAATCAAATTTTATTTTGGTATATAAACATTCTCACTTCTACGATACAATATTCTACTTGGTTAATTACATCATGGGGCTTATTTAAGAATACCTTTGTTTGGAGGAGGCTTGCTTGTGTTCTAAGAATCTAGCATAGTAAAATCCCAAGAAAAAACTATAGTTTCAATAGAGGTTATCTCATATATCAAAGCTAAAGCAAATCAGAAAGTAGAGGGTGAATCACCATATTGAAAGTGTGACAAATTATCAACAAACTAAAGGTTTGAGAAATGATTTAAAAGGATATATTAAAGGAATTGATTGCGCTGAAAAATGAATGTCAAAGAATATATAAGAAATTTTAAATATAGGTAGATTGACTCAGTCAATACTTCATGGACAAATCCTCTTGAGTCATCAAACTTTGAGTTCATTTAGCTACATTAATTGTAGACCTAAAATAGCCTAATATTCCTTAACAAAAGCACATGAGTTGCATCATATAATAAAACTGTATGGATGCTAAAACAACAAAGAAAACAAACCTATAATGCTAAGACTTTATCTATGTAGAAAAGTAAAGATAGAACCTATTTTTATTAAACAGTGACACAATTCTTAAGTAATAAAAAGAAATGAGTGAATCAAACTATAAGGGTCGAACTTACTCTACTGGGACTTATAATACTATATGGTTTACGATCAATCAAATAATATAAGTATACTTGTATAGGACTTGTCTCATAGCCATACAATGTAAGTCATTTAAAATTTGGCCTTGGACCAAGCAAAAATATTAAATTTATATCATGAAAACTTTTAAATTTTTTCCTATAATTTAAAATTAAATATTTAAAATTATGATTTTTTTTTTATAAAAATGACCTTACCCAAAGAGCTTACTTAAGCACGTGTGAGCCAAGATGAACCACTTTCCAAAAGTAATGCAATGACACTCAACACATGTGCATAGAAATTTAGTAGTAACTAAATAATAATAATAATAATAATATTATTATTATTAATATTATTATTATGCTTAAGTAAACACCTACGTCTACATAAGTCCCACCATTGAAGACAGTCTTAGCTAGAAGTATATGCAGGAGAAATATTTTTTAAGATCCCAAAAGTGGATTTATTTGTCTACTTATGTGTAACACTAAAGTTTGATGACCAATGTGAAGATAACTTAGAGCAAACAGTAATCTTTGGAATTTTACTGACAATCTTAAGAAATCTTCCCAGATGTTTTTGGAGGTGACCTTGGTTTTTCAATTTTTTTTTTTCTAAATGCATTATTGTTCATACTTAAGGGATGTTGAACATTTTAAAACATACATTGAAAGTCAAACCATGAATTCTTCCTATCATGCTAAAGCGTAAATGCCTTAGATGAATTCATGCATTATGGACATGCAGAATTTTCTGCAGTGCTCCACCTAGATAATATTGCATATGCTGGAAAATCACTCATTGTCAACATTAATGTTGGTTTTATAAGAAAATTTTGTTTCGTGATAACATCATATATCATGACACCTCTTTTCCAAATAATTTACAACTTATCAATCAATGACTACAACTATACATTAATATGAACTTTAGGGAGATCAAATATAATAAAGGTCAGGAATAAGAAGGTTGTTTTCATGTACTCATTGGGGGGAAGATTGTATGGTGCAACGATCACTGGCCAATACGAGTGGGGTGACTTGGTCTGACTGTACCATCAAAGTATAAACCAAGACTCACGTTACGCGCTTCTACAACAAACTCAAAAGGTATGTGATCCAAAAAAAATTGATGCTTCTCTATATGTAGGAAGACTCATTGAGTTTATATCCCCTAACCTACTAAGATGTTACTTCGTATGTGAAGCAGTATGCATAGATGCAAAGAGTCTTTAAAGCAGTTGAATAAGCGATATATAAAAGAGATGCTTATATGGAACTTCTTTTTGTTTCTTATTTTTTTTATTCTGAAGTTTGAATCTAGGAGAATTACAAAATTTGTTCTAAGCCTCTACCATGTTAAACTTATAAAACAATATGCTTCCATTAACACAATAATCAATCTTCTCTATTTTCAACCTTAACTTGGAGACCATTTTTTTCGTCTGGTATATGTCTTCCAGAACTAAATTTTCCTATTGATTAGTCTCATTTAGTAATACTGCAAATTAATTGAGCCACTCTTGGGACATGTTAAACTCTATTTTAATTTTTAACATTATGAAAGCTACAAATAACTCAAAATGGGAAGTGCATCCCTCCTACAGTGGCTTTTGAACAACATTCAACAAATCATAAAACGTTTGAGCCTCGTGATTTGGTGTCTCTTTCTGCACTTCAATTGGGTAATGTTGTCTTGTCCCATCAAATTTCATTTCTTCGAATCTAGAGTGAAATTCATGTTGGGGATCAAAGCTTACCAAGAGAACATAATTGAATGTTATAGGATCAACCTCACCCTATGAAGTCCAGATCTAGTAATCAGACTAAACCCCCCCTTGATATAAATCATATATGACATCGTCATACGTTAAGTGTACTCAATTCATGAATTCTAAAAATGGACATCGAAACCTACTCTTAGATAAGTAAGACAAAAGCTGTAATGTCACAGCCACAAAAGCCTCTACACTGTTCAATAACTCTGTGGTGATCCAAGATACTTGGTCTTGCTCCTATCTACCCACTCTAGAAAGTCCTTACCTATCCTTTAATAACCTCTTATTGTGCTCATTTCATTCCTTTGATATATTTTTGTTGATATCATTTCACATACCATCTTTTATTAAAAAAGGTGATCAACCAGTCTAACCTGCATAATAGGATATTTCTTCAATTAAAATTATTATATCTTTATTTGATAACATTACTAAAGATTTAAAAAAAATAAGTAGGAGTCTTAAGTTGATAGTTTTAATTCTTGAGTACCCTCCAAAATGTAATTAATTAAATTAATGTGTTCCTTTGGGTGTATACGTGTACACAGAAAAAAATAAAATTTACATGTGGGAGTTATNCACAGAAAAAAAAATAAATTTATATGTGGGAGTTTTTTATACGTCTTTTTCGAGATTTTAATGGAGTGGTCTAATACAATTTCTTTTTTCAGGCTTCCAAATGTAGCTCATCCTACGAAGACTACTTCATTAAGACTTTTTCACATTTTGTTATATTTATATTCTCTTTATATTTCATTCATCTCACATTAAGTCTAGTTTTCATGTTCATATTTAAGATAAGATTACAAGACAAATTTAGTGAGAGGACCATTTGAGAGAGAAAATTTAGTAGGATCATGCAATCACAACAAAATAGGAGTGAATAACATGCCTTAGAGCTTTATAAAGCACAAGCTATGAAATACATTACAAAAGTAAAAGTATTACTTGGTGCATGTTGAATTGTCAAATAACGACTGATGTCTACCAATCCTTTAATGAATATCGATTAACCAAACAGCTATGGTGAGTTGACAAGTAGTTGAGCTGACTAGTGCATCGTGTTGCTTAGTAAACAAGCCTAGGTAATTGAGCTAACATTTGGGTTGACTCGACCTGAACTCAATCTTGAACCTGTTCAATCGACACAAATACTAATCCAGACTAAATGATCGAATATTCGACCATACAACACTAATTTAAGAAAAAGCCCATGTATTATATGTTCATGCTTATGTTTCTATCAGAAGTTAGTTAAATCAAGTTGAATATTATTTATTTAGGTTAAAGATTTGTGGTAATTTTAATCAAATGATATCTTATAAAATAACTATTTAAATCCTTATTACATTCCTTAACCAATATATATATATATATATAACAACGTAGTTGTACAACCAACTACAATTTATATGCCGAATCTGAGTCAAAGTCTAAACTTGTGTTATAGTCTCCTTGCACGTTTCTTCATTCATAACCACGAGCTATATATATCGCATATAATACTCAAAATGCTATGTCCTCGTTGACTTTACAACATTTACCAAATTTATTTATATGGAAATCTGTTAAACTATATTAAAGTCAATATGATGACTGGTTGAACTTTTGGTCATCTCTCTCTCTCTCTCTCTCTCTCTCTCTCTGTGTGTGTGGAGAGAATCGTAGGCACGGACTCCGCACAGACTCACTATATAGCAGTGTTGTATACTGTTATACACATGAGTATAACAATGTACAATATTGTTGTCCAAGCAGTCTGCATGCATGTGGATGTCGTACCTAATATGTTTATCTGTTTGTGTGTTTGTGTTTCAACAAACAGACTGTAGACGGATCAAGAAGATCAAACTGACATNCTGTTGTCCAAGCAGTCTGCATGCATGTGGATGTCGTACCTAGTATGTTTATCTGTTTGTGTGTTTGTGTTTCAACAAACAGACTATAGACGGATCAAGAAGATCAAACTGACATNAACTTAAGAGGAGATGACTATGGAATACCAGGAGAAGTTTGAGCTCTTGTCAAGGAGGTTGAGGAGGATTTTTACAGCAGAACCGGATGGGAACTTTTTGAAAGACCTAAAACCCGACATACGAGTAGTCATCTGCCCCTTGAGACAATGAAGATTGAGGGAAATGATGGAGCTTGCCCAAATGATGAAGGATAAGAAACAAGTGAAGAAGACCTACAAAGGTGGCAACACCGGAGGACTCTTCAAGAGCACCGTGACAACTACGACACGGAGGACCCAGATGGTGTCATTTCAGAAAGAAACGCCGAAGGAGCATAGGACCTCGATCCGGGGGTAATCTCAAGCGCTTCATAGATGTAGAAGTGCATGAAAAAAGAGCCAAATGATTGTTACTGCTGTGACGAGAAATATACCCAAGCCACCGTTGCAAGGAGCGCGCTCTTTAGGTGCTTTTAATTTAGGACTAGGATACCGAGAGTGAGGAAGCTGTGAAGATGGAGTATCTGCATTTGGACGTGGCGGAGGTGTCCCTCAATTCGGTTGTGGGACCTACCACAAATCACACTATGAAGGTGAGGGGATGGATCAGGGAACAACCGGTTATGGTGTTGTTGGATGGTGGGGTCATACATAACTTTATCTCAAATCAAATTTTGGAGAAGCTAGGGTTGAAGCTGGTGACTACAGGGAGCTTCAACGTCGTGATGGGGACTAGGAAGGTGGACTAAAGTCGAGGAATTTGCAGGGGTTGGTTCTGACGCTACATGGCGTACAAGTAGTAGAAGACTTACTTCCTTTAGATTTGGGTAGCACAGATGTGATTTTGTGGATGAAGTGGCTGCGAACATTGAGAGAGATGAAGGTGGATTGAAAGTCCTTAACGAT
>JXCR01140775.1:312722-326520 GCA_002079205.1 Phalaenopsis hybrid cultivar
ATATATATATATATATATATATATATATATATATATATATATATATATTATTTTATAGTTTACATGGCTGTTTTTTATTTCATCTTATTTAGTTATTTATTTAATTTAGAAATATTAAATTTTATTTTTAATTTATTTAGGATGAATTTTTATTTTGCCTCATCTGTCTTTCGGCCACCATCTTTTTTTATATTTAAAATATCCTTCAAGATATTAGATATTATTTAAGTACGAAATCTGAGAATTAAAGCAAACAGAATGTTCGATACAACTGACATAGTTCATTATTACGAGTGCATGTAAGACTATAAATAATATTCTTCCTCACAATTATAAGTTTGTGGGCTTCAAGTGATAAAATATATAGAACATCGTGAGTCAGAAGACATCGAACAAATAGCTTGGTTTTGTTAGGTGTGGAGCCTGGTTGGAGAGCACCGCACGCAGAGAACCGTGCTCCCAATGCTTTTGTTCGGTTGTGGGCACTCAAGTATCAACAGTAGGCGCAGAACAGAAGAGGCCTTCCACCCCTTTGGGTGCCTAGGTGCCAAATATTGGGCGCTCAAGCATCCCATATGCGCTGCTCTCCAGTGAGCACAACGCCTAGGTGTCAAGTCCTACACGCCTAAAGCAGTTATCACGTGATCTACCATTTAAGAACCAATTTCAAGTGATATAGTGTGTTGTTCTCCTTTGGTTTTCTTTGACAAACATCTAAACGAATGTAAGAAGTGTCGAAGAGAAGAATTTTGGTGATTTCGACGTGTGTTTCTCGCCTCGGATCGGAGCAAGAAGAATTTGGAGGAAGGACTTACAAGTTTCCTTAAGAAAGGAGAGAAAATTGAGTGTGTTCTCTGTAAACTCTATAATTTTTATAGTAAAATTTATCTGGTTGAATGGTTTCTTGGTTTTTTCCATTCTTAGGTTTTTCCACGTTAAACTCTTGTGTGCATTTCTGGTTTTTTCTTTGTTGTATTTTTGTTTGTAAGTTTGTTCTAGTTTCCTCAAATCTACGTGATCTTATTCCATGGCGGGGTTTAGATTTTGAAGTGAGTCTAAGCCCCGGTGAATTTGGAAGGAGTTTTCCGGAGAGTTATTTTCCCCAACGCAGTAAGATCAAAAGAAGGGTTTGATTCAAGTGGAAGCAATCCAAGGAAGCAAGAATTAATGTAGAGAAGTTGAAAGGGATGAAATTTACATTCAGGAATATCTAAGTAGAAGTTCTGATGTATCAAAAAAGGTTACTTGTCACTACAAGGAATTACTAGAAAGCCTAAGTCTATGTTTATGGAGGAATGTCAAGTGTTGAATCAAACAACACTAGGTTTGATCCGGTTTTCACTTTCCTCATTTGTTAGGTTCATCATTATAAATGAGAAAACTATGGTGGATCACATGAAGGCACTGTTCAAGTTGTATGAAAAATGTTCTTGCTGAAATAAGACTTTTTTGATAAATAAGTTATTCAACATGAAGATGGTAGAAGGCAGCTCAGTGGCATAAAATGTGAATAATTTCAATACTATGACGAGTCAGTTGTGTTTTGTGTGGATCAAGTTTGTTGATGAGAGCAGAGTACTAGTGATACTATCTTCGTTGTCAAGCAGCTAGGATGGTTTGGTCACGATAATGAGCAATTCTTCAAGAACTTTGAAGTTGAACTTCGATGACAACGTGGAACTGATGTTGAATGAAGAGTTTTGCTGAAAACTAGTGAATGGTGAATCATCAAGTTCTATATTGAATGTTGATAAAAGGGGAATGGAACAAGCTTACTAGTAGAGGCAGATTCAAGTCCAAGAGAGGAAAGCCCACGTCAAGCTGAGGAGAATGATAGAGCTGTAGTAAGAAAATGCATTTTAAGAAAAACTTCAAAGCTCCAAGGAAAGCTGGTGGTGGAGGAAAAGAAAGACATATCTCTATAAATGTCTCAATCGGTTATCCTTAGTCAGCATTAAATCTTAGATAATAGATTCGAGTGCCTCTTTTCATGCTTGCCCCCAATAAAGTGGTGTTTTAAACTACACTCAGAGTAATCTAAGGAAGGTTTATCAAGGAGATAATAAGATATTTTGTATCGTTGGAAAGGGTGATGTTGATATTAGGTTTTCAAATGGAATAGTCTGGAAGGTTATTGAAGTTAGACATGTTCCAAGTCTGAAGAAAAATCTCATTTCTGTGAGTCAGTTGGCAAAGTCAGGGCTCATGACTACTTTCACAGGTGATTCGTGGAAGGTGACCAAAGGGCACTAGTGATGGCTCATAGCATCATTAAAGGCACCCTTTACCTGATCACCAGAATGATTGATTTCAATACTGATGTGGCTGGAATTAGGTGGATGTAGAACAGTTTCACTGTACGCTTGGTCATATAAGTGGGAAAGATATGAAAACTTTTCTTTCTAAAATTAATCTTCAAGATTTAAAATCAATATATCCTAATTTTCATGAACACTCTATATATAGAAAGTAGAAGAAATTTTCTTTCTCTAAAAGCGGTTCAGTGGTGAAATCAAAGAAACTAGAGATAGTGAATATTGTCGTATGGGGTCCTACTCCACTTTATTCTTTTTGAGGTTCTCAATATTTTGTTAAATTTATTAACAAGCATACAAAAAATGTATGGGTTTATTCCTCAAAGGAACAATTTGATATATTTGAAATCTTTACGAAGTTGAGGGTGGGTTGTGGTAGAAAATGAGAAAGGCTTAAATCTAATGTGCTTAGATCAGATAAAGAGGGTTAGTATTGTGATCAGAAGTTCAGGAATTTTCATGCTATAGAGGGGTTCAAGCATGATTTCACTGTCCTAAGGACATAACAAAAGAACGGTGTGGCTGAGCGCATGAACATGACAATCACGAAACATGTTAAGAGCATGAGGTTGAATGTAGGCTTACAAAAATAGTATTGGGTTGAAGCATTAAAAACTGCATGTAGGCCTACCTAAAGAAACCTAGAGTAATGAAAAAGATAAATCTATCTCATTTAATAATATTTGATATTTTGCATATGTGCATGTTGATGCAGGTTCAAGGAGTAAGCTTGATTTAAAATCTGTCAAGTGCACCTTCATTATAAATGACTCAGAAGAGTTTAGGTATACGTTCTGGGATTATCAAAATAAAAAATTTATCAGGAGCAAGGATGTCACTTTCGATGAAATAGAGATGTACAATGACAGGGTCAGAACTCAAGATAGCCCCCAACCACTTTTAAAGAGTCAAAGTATGTTAAGATAGAAGACATTGGTGATCAAGAGTATGGAGAAAGAAAAAGTGCTCAACCAGAAGGAGCCTGCAATTTCCTCAATCATTTGCCATTGAAGTCAAAAGATCCAATAGAATGATATGAATCGTACACAAGTATTCTCCTTTGTTGTATTATCTATTATTAACGGATAGTGGTGAACCAAAGTGCTTTAAAGGAGGCCACTCAAGTTCAAGATTCAAGGGAGTGGAAGCATGTCATGGATGAAAAAATACAATCTTTGGAGTCAAATCATACTTGAAATTTGACGGTACTACTAGATGGCAAAAGAACACTGCACAACTAGTGGGTCTACAGGCTGAAAGAGGAGTCAAATGACAACAAGCACTATAAGAAAGACTTATTATGAAGGGTTTCCAAGATAAGGAATTAGTGGTTTACACAGAAAGCTTCTCACTGCCGGTGAATATGGAAACTATCAAGGTTGTATTGAGTTTGGTAGTATAGGAAGATCAATATCTAGAGAAGATGAGTGCAAGAACAACTTTCTTACATGGAGAACCGAAGGAGGAACTGTACATAGTGCAGCCACAGGATTATAAAATTTTACGAAAAAAATGTTTGGTCTACATATTGAAGAGGAGCATCTATGGCTTGAAGCAGAACGTGAGACAGTGGTACAAGAGATTTGATAGGTTCATGTCAGACAGTGGATCCTGAAGTGTCAGTCATGCCACTGTTGCATAAACAAACACTTTTATCTTGCTTTATTTATTTGTAGATGAATTGTTGATTACAGGGAAAAATATGGAGAAAATTATGGACTTAAAAAATTGTTATCAAGTGAGTTTGAGATGAAGGATTTAGGTCCAACCATGAAGATCCTTAGGATGAGAATCAGCAGTGCTAGAAGTGTTGGAACACCGAAGTTGTCTCGGGCGGGGTATGTTGAGAAGATCCTACAAAAGTTCAACATAGAAGAAGCAAAATCAATTTCCACTCCCTTAAGTAGTCACTTCAAACTATCAAAGGAGTTATTACCCAACTTCAAAGCAAAGAAAGCAAAGTTGGAGAGAATTTTGCATGCTTCATAGTTATAATTTTGTTGTACTTGTTTGATTTGTACCAGAGCAAATATTACATTTGTAGTGTGAGTGGTCAACTAATACATGAGAAATCCAAGCAGACATAATTGGAAGGTAGTAAAGTAGATTCTTAGGTATTTTAGGGGAACCTTCAACATGGTACTTTATTATGGAAGTGCAGAGATTGGTCTATCAAGAATTGTAGATTTAAATCTGACAGGAGATTTGGATAATATGAGAAATACAACGATGTATATCTTTACATTAGAGATCACAACAATGAGTTAGGTTCCTAGGTTACAGAAGTTCATTGCACTTTCAACTTTGAAGGCCGAATATATTGTTAGCAATGGGCTAACAAGGATCTGATTTGATTACAAAGTTTCATGGCATAATTGGGCAAAAAATAGGGGATCAGAAAGCTTCACAGCATGAGTGTAATTCATCTTACTAGGAATACTTCTTTACATGTCAGGAAAAGCATTCAGCTAAGGCGTCATTTTATTTGCTCTCCCCTTGAAGATGGCAAGTTTTTTTTCTGGAGAAAAGACACACAGGTTAGAATCCTACAGACATGTTTACAAAGGTTTTGGCTGTCGAGAACTAAAGTTATGCTTGTCTTAAAGTAGGTTTCATGAAGTTTGAGACCGGAGGTGAGCCAACGTGACTATGAAGGTGATTTAGATAGAGATACTAGTATAGAGGACTGGTATTGTGTGCAATTAGTCTCCAAGTGGGAGATTTTTTGGTGTGGCATCTAATTTGGAGAGCAACAGATGCAGAGGACCTAGAACTTGATGCTTTTTTATGTCAGTTTGTGGTGCCCAAGTGACCATACTGCGGGGAACAGATGTGAGGGTGCTTAAGTGCTCGCCTTTTGGTGCCTACATGTTGAATATTAGACTCTCAAGCATCCAATATACGCTACGCTTCAGTGAGCACAACGCTTATGCACCAAGTCTAGTCCTATGAGTCCGGAGCAGTAATCACGTGATCTTCCATTTAAGAACCAATTTCAAGTGGTGTAATGTGGTGTCTTCCTTTGGTGTTCTTGGACAAACATCCCAATGAATGTAAGAAGTGCATGAGAGGAGTATTTTAGTGATTTTGAAGCATGATTTTCATGTTAGATCAGAGCAAGAAGAGTTTGGAGCGAGGTCTTGAAAGTTTTCTTAAGAGATGAGAGGAAATTCAGTGTGTTCTCTGCAAAACTTTTTTATTTTCATAGTGAAATTTTTCTGGTGGTGTGGCTCCATAGTTTTTTCCAATGCTTTGGTTTTTTCTCTTTAAATTTTCGTATTATTTTCTGGTTTAATCTTTGTTGTGTTTTTTTATTGTAAGGTTGTTCTTGTTTTCTCGAATCTACACGATAATACTTTAGATTTCTATTTGAGCCTAAGCCCCATCATCCCGATATGAGTGATGAAGGAAGAGAGAGAGATTGAGCTAGGAGAGTAATATCATTGTAATGAATAGTAAATTTGTGTAACAGTTATTAATGAAACAGACCCCCTATTTATGGGGGTCTATACAACTACATATTGTACCCCTAGCATACGTAGCTACAGAGGGGATATTTTAGTCTATAAATGAATAAGGCCTAAGCAGACCCACAGATATGGCTAGAGGGCCATCTGCTGAAGACCAATATCATATACTTTGGAGCTGAATGGTCTGCTTCACTCATATGAGTTGGAGGGTGTTGTATTAGTCAGTATGAATTAGGTCAAGTAGATTCTTTAGAGGATGATCCACTCTTTATCAGTCTGGGAGCACCATCCTACCGATATGCACGAGTTGGCCGACAGAGCGTATGGTCGTGGGTCTTCTTCAATGGATCCCATGGGTCCACGTCATCTCTTCTATCAGTCATGAAATGTATTTGAGATTCACACGAACACACTTTTCCTGTACAGCCACCTATTACCATCAAGAAGGGAAGCCTTCTATTCGTCATTGCTCCTCTTACTTCTTTGTGAAACTTTAATAAAAAAAAAAGCTTTTTTTATGGATGAATATCCTACTTCAAAAACTTTTCTAGCACACCTAAACCGACCAAAAAGTTGTTTTTCAATAAAACTTTGTGCTCTTCAAACAACTTTATCTATCATAAAATCATTATTTACCATTANTTTTTTTTATGGATGAATATCCTACTTCAAAAACATTTCTAGCACACCTAAACCTACCAGAAAGTTGTTTTTCAATAAAACTTTGTGCTCTTCAAACAACTTTATCTATCATAAAATCATTATTTACCATTAGTGACGATCATTCGTTGCATATCATCAACCCTCTCGAATCTCAATAATTTATCTATCATAATTTCAAGATCATCTGTTTCGCATGCCTTGCAAAACATTCAAGATGTTATTTCTCAAGAAATGCAACTCTGTGAACTCATACAAATCATGCATTTTGCTATTTAAAAACAAAAGATTCATATTTTATTTATCTCATTGTCCAATGCCAATTGGCAGCATAAATTTCATGTGGCCATAAAGAAAGACTCCACTAGGGGTGTAAACGAGGAGAGCACGAGCGAGCCCGGGCTCAGCTCGCGTTCGGCTCATTTATATTTCGAGCTCACAAAGTGTGTTTGTGTTCGGCTCGTCTGCTTNTCTGTTTTGCATGCCTTGCAAAACATTCAAGATGTTATTTCTCAAGAAATGCAACTCTGTGAACCCATACAAATCATGCATTTTGCTATTTAAAAACAAAAGATTCATATTTTATTTATCTCATTGTCCAATGCCAATTGGCAGCATAAATTTCAGGTGGCCATAAGGAAAGACTCCACTAGGGGTGTAAACGAGGCGAACACAAGCGAGCCCAGACTCAGCTCGCGTTCGGTTCATTTATATTCCGAGCTCAAAAAGTGTGTTCGTGTTCGGCTAGTTTGCTTAACGAGCCGTTCACGAAAAAAGAGTCGTTTTGACAACCTTAATCACGTAATCATAAGATGTTAAAGATTGGGATAAATTTAAAAAAAATATTGTTTAAATTAAAACATCATTTGAATTTAATTTAATAATTTTATTCTATTTTATTAATTAATACTTTTAATTGATTATAAATCTATGCAGCCTTGTAGTCAATTAATTTTTTTAAAAAACACTACTCATCAAATATAATATATATATATATAATTGATTAGTAGTATTTCGAGCCAAAACGAGCTGAATACGAACGAGAAAAATTTTGTTCTTGTTCGGCTCGTTAACTTAAAGAATGAGTCGAACACGAGCTGTTCGCGAACAACGAGCTATATTGACAGCCCTAGACTCGACTGACATGAATTAAATAATACCTTCTTAATCCCAAAAAAATAAAAAATAAAAAATAATGTGCTGATGTGCTGACGATGAGAGAAATAAAGATAAATAAACTAAACTCCAAAAAATGAAAAGCTACACGTATTTGCTAAGTAGATTCTGNCAACCCTAGACTTCACTGACATGAATTAAACAATACCTTCATAATCCCAAAAAAATATAATGATGTGCTGACGTGGAGAGAAATAAAGATAAATAAACTAAACTCCAAAAAATGAAAAGCTACACGTATTTGCTAAGTAGATTCTGCACTAACCTCTCCATGCCTAAAAAGAGGACGGCATTAAATAATGCATAAAATATTGTGTTTGGATATGATACAGCGAAGCGGAACGGGAGCTCGGACCTCAGATGTATGACGTTCGTTGTCCGGACGCAGCTCGCATCCGGAATCACGTCCGCAGAGCTGCATCCAAACAACAGATGTGTTACAGCGGGGCGGAGCGGGAGTTCGGACCTCCGCTGTATCACGTCATTTGTCTGGACGTAGCTCACGTCTGGACACTAAACGTAATATTTTCTCCTTCTTCTGAACTCACCAATTGAAGTCCAATCAAACAAATATGTCCACATGTTNCTGATACAGCGAAGCGGAACGGGAGCTCGGACCTCCGATGTATCACGTTCGTTGTCCGGACGCAGCTCGCATCCAGAATCACGTCCACAGAGCTGCATCCAAACAACAGATGTGTTACAGCGGGGCGGAGCGGGAGTTCGGACCTCCGCAGTATCACGTCATTTGTCTGGACGTAGCTCACATCTGGATTCTAAACGTAATATTTTCTCCTTCTTCTGAACTCACCAATTGAAGTCCAATCAAACAAATATGTCCACATGTTCCACTTTCATGTCACCATCTTCTACTTATCTTCCACTCAAATGAATCCAATTTTCTGGCTATGTCAGTGACATCATGTTCCGCCACATAATTAGGAGTCATGAAATCATATGAGAGCCTAATGAGGTTGATTTAAGATATAAACTAAAATCATGTAAATGCGAAGGTCTACTTGGCTGCTATTAATGCATGTTGACAGCTTTTATGATTTAAGTCAAGCACTTCGAACATAATTATAAGGTTAAAATTATGAATTGAAATATTAAATGATCTCTGAGTTTAACGTGTTAATAACTGAATCGTTCGCATCAATACGAGGAATCGAACGAGCTTAAGATTTTTCAATTTAAAAAATGTTAAAGCGCATAAATGCTAAAAAATGACCTATAATAAAAAAAAATCAACATGGATCTGCAAATGGTGCGTTCTATGATTTTTGTTAAATGTATCAAAGTATCCATCCAAAAAATTATAAATAGACCTTCATTCTTCAAAACAGATGGGAGATAGAGATCTAATAACTAAATTTAAATTATAAAAGGATGTTGGAAGCCACTGAGGGTCAATTCTTCCACTACCTTCAATTGTTCTAGCCCAAAACATTAGTTGTTGTCTAAAAATTCTCACTTGCAAGTAGGTATTTGTAGTTTTATGCACATTTCTTCAATTATGTATATGAGAGAAACTCTATAAATTGAAGTATTGGGTGAACTAATTTGACTAAGTCAACCATATACTTTTTCCCTCTTTTTAATGATTTTTTTAAGTAAAACATTCTCTTCTCCTCTTATAACATATATGTATATGAGTTAGATATTTCTTACCACTAGGTATTATCTAGGATGAGATATTTTGCCACCATATATGAGAATCACCCCACATTTCTAACCTCTAAGAGAAAACATCTTGTTGTAATACTCATAATAATTAGGCCTATTACTGCAACACCCATCATTCTAAAGAATAATATCTGCATCAATGATGTTCAATATTTACTTTTTCCCTCCTAACAGGCATTGCTCTATTAGAAATGATTAATCAGGTTTAACCCGGGATGAGCAAATTTGAATAATATAAGAGTTTTATAGAGAGATTCTTTAACTCTTATGAGAAGGCTCAATAACCAATGCCAACATAATAAGAGGGGATTCACCTCCCCTAAAATTTGTTGCTAATTGAAGATGTCCAACTCAAAAAAGCCCAAATAGGATCCTCTCAACATCAAGTTATAATTTCCCCTTCACCAGAACAAGAGTTCAACCTCTGAGACATCACAAATTTTACATATGCATCTTTTATGGTTTGGTGGCCACCATTTGATTATCGTTGACAATACCACCAACATCTAACCTTGAAAAGCCACTTGCTTTTTCTCTCTCTGAAAAAAATAACATAAACGAGAAACTTAAAAGAGCTTTATGGCTTAAGGGTATTTTAAACTACAATGATTTGTCATCACTGAGCTTTTATCACTCATCTAACGTTGACTCTTGGTTCACATTATCTAATTGTTATTAAACCAATGTATCCTGGCTATTACTGGCATTGTTGCATGGCTGATGTTAGTGGATTGCCACTATTGAAGTCACTCATAAATTATCTTTAGATTGTTTTCATATCACAATCATCTTGCCCTTGGCGATAATGTCATTTTCTTATGCAACCATACTACCATTGTTAGTAGATTGAGACTAATTGGTCACCATCATTGCCTGTCTACGCCACAATATGACCGCCATAATTAGATCATCATTATTCATTTACTATTTTCAGATCCCCACCAAATGAGCATCAGTACCGCCAAGCCATCATCACTAATTATATGGTATAGTTTCTACAGAGGCTTGTCTGCCTAGTTAATTATATTCCATGAGTAATATTTCCCTCATAACACACTTGATTAGACGCTAAAATTTATATTGAAAATAACAGCTTTTATTAATCTTATTTTAGTTCTCTAAATCTTGCTCTGAAATAAAATAATGAACAAAGTTGTATGGCTTCATTTTAATCAATCTTATTATTATTGTGCATGCAACATTGAAACTATTCATGTAGCCCTCAGGAATGCTTCACACATCTTTCGCTGCTTTCTTATTGTTAAGATGATGGATGGTCATGATTTGGATGATCAAAGAGATCATGCATTAAATCTAGTGCTGTTGATTGATGTTTAGAGTCGTGATTGTGCCGCAAACATAAAAATTAGAGATAATCCAATTCCAAATTAGAATTTGAAGTGCATTAGTAAATATTATTATTCACTATTTCTTCTTGGACACTATCTCGCTAATAATGCTGGAGGCCCATTGGGCTTTTTCCAGGCAGCCCGTTTCAAGGTAGCGTAATTATGTTTCTAATCTTATTTTCTTCACTCCTTTTAAGCGCCACATGTTTTTGGATCCATCAGTAGGGCTGTCAAAACGGCTCGTTGTTCGCGAACAGCTAGTGTTCAGCTCTTTCAGAGGCTCGTGTACTTAACGAATGAGTCAAACACGAACAACATGAAAAAATATTTGTTCGTTTGTGCTCGGCTTGTTTTGACTCGAAATACTACAAATACATTATATATATATATATANCAGCTTTTATAATTTAAGTCAAGCACTTCAAACATAATTAAAAGGTTAAAACTATTGATTGAAATATTAAATGATCTCTGAGTTTAACGTGTTAATAACTGAATCGTTCGCATCAATACGAGGAATCGAACGAGCTTAAGATTTTTCAATTTAAAAAATGTTAAAGCGCATAAATGCTAAAAAATGACCTATAATAAAAAAATCAACATGGATCTGTAGATGGTGTGTTCTATGATTTTTGCTAAATATATCAAAGTGTCTCTCCAAAAAATTATAAATAGACCTTCATTCTTCGAAAGAGATGGGAGACAGAGACCTAATAACTAAATTTAAATTATAAAGGAAGTTGGAAGCCACTGAGGGTCAATTCTTCCACGAGCTTCAATTGTTCTAGCCCAATAACATAAGTTGTTGTCTAAAAATTCTCACTTGCAAGTTGGTATTTGTAGTTTTATGCACATTTCTTCAATTATGTATATGAGAGAAATTCCATAAATTAAATTATTGGGTGAACTACTTTGACTAAGGGTCCGTTTGGGGCAGCTTAATTGGTGCGATGGCGTTTTGAAAACGCACCTGACCTTTTTTTAGTAAACTGCGTTTTGGTAGCTTGTTCGTTTTCAAAACGCTGAAAACAATATTTTCACACCGCACATGTCTAGGTGCGGTGGCAGCTTTCTGGCTACTGTCAGACTTTTCCAAAAAAATAAAAATTTGTAATAACTACCGCACATAGCTTATCAACAGATTATTTTTAATCAGCTTATCAGCAAATTATTCAATAAGTTGCACCCCAAACAGACCCTAAGTCAACCATATACTTTTTCCCTCTTTTTCATCATTTTTTTTAAGTAAAACATTCTTCTTCTTCTCTTATAACATATATGTGTATGTGTTAGATATTTCTTACCACTAGGCATTATCTAGCATGAGATATTTTGGCACCATATAGGAGAATCGCCCACATTTCCAACCTCTAAGAGAAAACATTTTGTTGTAATACTCATAATAATTAGGCCTATTACTGCAATACCCATCATTCTAGAGAATAATATCTACATCAATGATGTTCAATATTTACTTTTTCCCTCCTAACAGGCATTGCTCTATTAGAAATGATTAATCAGGTTTAACCCGGGATGAGCAAATTTGAAGAATATAAGAGTTTTATAAAGAGATTCTTTAACTCTTATGAGAAGGCTTAATGACCAGTGCCAACATAATAAGAGGGGATTCACCTCCCCTAAAATTTGTTGCTAATTGAAGATGTCCAACTCAAAAAAGCCCAAATAGGATCCTCTCAACATCAAGTTATAATTTCCCCTTCACCAGAACAAGAGTTCAACCTCTGAGACATCACAAATTTTACACATGCATCTTTTATAGTTCGGTGGCCACCATTTGATTATCGTTGACACTACCACCAATATCTAACCTTGAAAAGCCACTTGTTTTTTTCTCTCTCTTTGAAAAAAATAACATAAATGGGAGACTTGAAAGAGCTTTATGGCTTAAGGGTTTTTTAAACTACAATGATTTGCCATCACTGAGCTTTTATCGCTCATCTAACGTTGACTCTTGGTTCACATCATCTAATTGTTATTAAACCAATGTCTCCTGGCTAGCACTAGCATTGTCGCATGGCTGATGTTAGTGGATTGCCACTATTGAAGTCACTCATCAATCATCCTTAGATTATTTTCATATCACAATCATCTTGCCCTTAGCGATAATCTCATTTTCTTATGCCACAATACCATCATTGTCAGTAGATTGAGACTGATTGGTCACCATCATTGTCTGTCTACTATGGTTCAACTGCCATAATATGACCGTCAAAATTAGATCATCATTATTCATTTATTATTTTCAGATCCCCACCACATGAGCATCAGTACCGCCAAGCCATCAATTATATGGTATAGGTTTCTACAGAGGCTTTTCTGCCTAGTTAATTATATTCCATGAGTAATATTTCCTTCATAACACACTTGATTAGACACTAAAATTTATATTGTAAATAACAGCTTTTATTAATCTTATTTTAGTTCTCTAAATCTTGCTCTGAAATACAATAATAAACAAAGTTGTATGGCTTCATTTTAATCAATCTTATTGTTATTGTGCATGCAACATTGAAACTATTTATGTAGCCCTCAGGAATGCTTCACACATCTTTCGCTGCTTTCTTATTGTTAAGATGATGGATGGTCATGATTTGGATGATAAAAGAGATCATGCATCAAATTTAGTGCTGAGGATTGATGTTTAGAGTCTTGATTGTGCCGCAAACATAAAAAATTAGAGATAATCCAATTCCAAATTAGAATTTTAAGTGCATTAGTAAATATTATTATTCACTATGTCTTCTTGGACACTATCTCGATAATAATGCTGGAGGCCCATTGGGCTTTTTCCAGGCAACCCGTTCCAAGATAGCGTAATTATGTTTCTAATCTTATTTTCTTCACTCCTTTTAAGCGCCACATGTTTTTGGATCCATCAGTAGGGCTGTCTAAACGGCTCGTTGTTCGCGAACAACTTATGTTCGGCTCGTTAAGATGCACGTGTTCGGCTTGTTTGCTAAGTTAACGATCCGAACACGAACAATATGAAAAAATATTTGTTCGTTTGTGTTCGGCTCATTTTGACTCGAAATACTACAAATCAATTATATATATATATATATATATATATATATATATATATATATATATATATATATCTTTGTCTCTCTCTTATACACAT
>JXCR01140775.1:328591-397521 GCA_002079205.1 Phalaenopsis hybrid cultivar
GTGGCTCTTCCTTGTTTGGCCTTAAGCTCTCCCCTCTTCCATAGCCATGGCCATGGCTTTTTTATAGATTTAGATCAGTTGGGATGCTTGGAGATGAAGTCTAAAGCCCATGATGAGCAAGAAAAGTGGCACCATAGAGTATTGACATGTGTTGGTGAGTAATTTGCATGAAACTTATCCCTGTTTAAAAAAAATATTTACCTAAGGGATAAATATCAAGCCTAACCATGGGTTAATGCGCTTTAAACTCAACCCTAGAGTCTAAGGTGAGTCATGGTAAGGCTCATTTGACCATACCAAGCTTAATTGATNCAAACAATCTCTTTCTTTCTCCTTTTTTGTGCCGACACACCTATCTATTGTCGTTTCGTTGTGTTTTGTTTGCTGATTTTGGTAGCGAGACATATCAAATTGGTATTAGAGCATAGATCTTGGTGGAATGACAACAAAGAAAGTTCATGCGCTAGAAGGAGAGTTAGAGCAAATCCGAATAGAAGAAATGTTCACTACCATATAGGACAAATTTTATTTTATTGTAAGTTGAATGAATGATGGATTTGAAGGCATAGGAGAAATGCAGATGATAAAATAGCTCATGAAGATGCAATCAAGGCCGTGCCATTCGCTCCAGTTGTAAACCCTAACTAAGAGTTGTTTATGGAATCCTTGACTAGTCAAAAGGGAAGGAGATCAAGCGAGAAAACAACGAAAAAGACATCATCTACCTACAAAAGCGTCCCATTAGGACTCTGAGAGGAGGGGGAGTGGAGAATTCCGATGGAGGGCGATGGGCCGAAAATTGGAGAAGGGATGTTGGAAGGGGCACAGAAAAGTATGATGGAGGAAGAAGGGAATCGGGAGTGGGATATGCCTATGACCACAAAGGGAGTTTCATTCTAGATACATTGGGGGAAATTCTAGAGGGAGAGAGTTAGGGTGGAGATGTAAGGGTCAGGAAACTGAAGATGCCAATCTTCGAAGGGGATGATGCACATGGATGAGTGTATCGGGTGAAGCGATATTTTGCAATCAACGGGTTGACTTCGAAAAGAAGCTCATGGAAGCAGGATTATGCTTGGAGGGAAAGCTTTAGCGTAATTCCAGTGGATGGAGGTAAGGTATCCGATGCACTCATGGGAGGAGTTTAAGGATTGCTTGTTGGAGCATTTCCGTGTTATTCAGGAAGGAGACCTATATGAGCAATTCTATGCCTTGACTTAAGAGGGGACGACTATGGAATACCAGGAGAAGTTCGAGCTCTTGTCAAGGAGGTTGGGGAGGATTTTTACAGCAGAACTGGAAGGGAACTTTTTGAAAGGCCTAAAACCCAACATACGAGTAGTCATCTGCCCCTTGAGACAATGAAGATTGAGGGAAATGATGAAACTCGCCCAAATGATGGAGGATAAGAAACAGGTGAAGAAGACCGACAAAGGTGGCAACACCGGAGGACTCTTCAAGAGCACCGTGACAACCACGACACTGAGGACCCAGATGGTGTCATTTCAGAAAGAAACGCCGAAGGACTATAGGAACTCGATCCGGGGGTAATCTCAAGCGCTTCATAGATGTATAAGTGCATGACAAAAGAGCCAAATGATTGTGTTATCGCTGTGACGAGAAATATTCCCAAGACACTGTTGCAAGGAGCGCGCTTTTTAGGTGCTTTTAATTTAGGAGGAGGATACCGAGAGTGAGGAAGCTGCGAAGATGGAGCATCTGCATTTGGACGCGGCGAAGGTGTCCCTCAATTCGGTGGTGGGACCTACCACAAATCACACTATGAAGGTGAGTGGATGGATCGGGGAACAACCGGTTGTGATGTTGTTGGATAGTGGGACCATACATAACTTTATCTCAAATCAGGTTTTGGAGAAGCTAGGGTTGAAGCTGGTGACTACAGAGAGCTTCGACGTCGTGATGGGGACAAGGAAGGTGGAGAAAAGTCGAGGAATTTGCAGGGTGGCGTATAAGTAGTAGAAGACTTACTTCCTTTAGATTTGGGTAGCACAGATGTGATTTTGTGGATGAAGTGGCTGCGAACATTGAGAGAGATGATGGTGGATTGAAAGTCCTTAACGATGGAGTTCCAAGTGAAGGGTAGGAATGTGATACTGAGAAGAGATGTTGGCTTATGCAAAACCATGGTGTCGCTCAAAACCATAGTAAAGTCGATTCGGGGAGCAAGACTGAGTTATTTGGTGGAGTTACAAAGCACTAGAGAGATTCGAGATTTAGGGTTGGCAAAGTTTCCAACAGAGGTCCAACGGCTCCTACAACAGTTTACGGATGTCTTCCAGCCGCTAAGTAGGATACCTCTATTGGTTTTTCTTTTTAAATAATTTAAATTAATATATATATATATATATATATATATATATATATATATATAATTTTAATTTTTAAAAGAGGATTTTTTAATTTTTGAAAAATAAATAAGACCAAACAGATCTCATATATTCAATCATTTAAATAACCGAGCACGATATTACAAGTAATATTTTATCTTGAAAGATAAGAATATCATTCGATAATTGTCTCAATCATTCAAACTAAGAAATTTATGATATTTATTTGATCTGCAAAATTTTGAACAGATTATTTCCCTACATAATCTGAAGATTAGATAAAGTTTAGATTATCTTAGTTACTAATTATTTTATAGGCGCAAACCCTTATGGTTAATTAAATCTTATGTGATCGAAATCACTTAAAAAAATTCTCAATTAATATTTGAGTTTGTTTTCAAGAATTCGAAGTTTATCAACTGGGAAAGACTCGAAGAGGAACAATCATTTTGGAATTCAAAGGAGCGAAAGGTAAATGTCGCAGATACTGAGAAGACTTCTGTGACTTTCGAAACTATCATATGATTTGACTTTACATTTTGGAAGCGACGTTATTTAATGTTTTACTCTTGCAGTTTATTTAAAAATTTAGGACTTACATCTACACGACATGCGATCATGCAAACAGCCTAAGAAAGGTGTATTTGCGTCGTACCGAACGAACGACCTTAGGTTCCTAAAAAGAGTTAGTATTTATATTATACGACATAGAACCATGCGAAGACCTAAAAGATAATATAAGGATTTACGTCGTGCCAAACGGATAACCTCAAAATTCTAAAGATTTATGCAGATTAATACTATGACAAGTTTAATTGTAGTTCATCTTTCGCTTCATGTTATGCCTTGACCGCCTTGAAGTTTGAGAGCCGCTCGATTGCATCCTTGCCTAATACTATGAAAGAAAAGGAAAGAGAAAACCATGCCTCGAGAGGCCTATCTTAGGTTTTTGTTGTTTGTTTGTTGTGATCCTATGAAGTGTATTGAATTTATGATTATTATTATTAAAGTGATTAAAAGGAGAGATTTTATTTTTTGTTAAGCGACGTCGATCAAGATCCCATGATTCTGTCATCCAGAGAGCGTTATTAGTTGAATTCACTTAGTCTAAATAAACTGTAAACTTCTTTAAACCAAAAAACTTGTTAGCAACTATGAGTTACCTCATCCAAGAGATTTTTGTAAATCTAAAGGGTGAATTATTATGATTATTTTATCTTTTTTTTAAAATATAGAGGTTGATGATTATTATTATTATTAAAGTGATAAAAAGGAGGATTTAATTATCATTTTTGTTCACTGTCATAGGACACTGGATGTCTCTTATATCGCAGATTATACTTCCAAGAGATTGTGAGGTTGCACGGGATTCCCAAGCCCATTATGTCCGACAGAGATGTCAAATTTTTAAGCCACTTCTAGAGGGCTTTGTGGGGGAACCTAGGCACCAAGCTCGAATTTAGTTCAGCTCATCCACAAGAAAACGAGTAGATAGAGGTCGTGAACAAGAGCCTAGGAAACCTTCTGAGATGTTTCGTGGGGAAGAGTATCAAGCAAAGGGATCTCATCCTAGCTCATGCAGAGTTTGCCTGCAATTGATCCGCGAGTCAGACTACGGGACGTACACCGTTCGAGATTGTATACGGACAAAATCTGCTTACTCCACTTGAGTTGGTATCACTCTTGCCGACATTAGAGGTTAACACAGATGCTACGGAGCGCGAGATTTAAAAACTCTACGAGGAGGTTAGCAAGGAGATCGTCGAGCAGGACCACAAATATTTTGCACAGACATAAAGTTCAGGAAGAAGGTGACATTCCAAGAATCTCATGTGGATTTGACTAAACAAGGAAAGGTTCCCAATAGGAACATTCAGGAAGCTTAAGCTCGAGCAGATGTCCCTTTTAGAATACTTCAGAAGTTGAATGTCAAGACATACAAGCTTGATCTGTGAGGGGCCTACAACATTTCATCCTGTTCAGTGTCGCAGACCTGACACTATACTTCGAGAACTCAGAGGCTTCAACGAATGAGTTCAAAGCTTCCTCAACCCTGGAAGACTGATGCCGGACTGGAAGGGGGTTCGGCTGAACCGACCTCCGCTCGGTCCAGACCTGCTGGACTGACCGATCCTCAGAAGAGGTAGGACCTGTTGCCCACATATTCACCCTTTCCTTTCCCATTTCCCTCTTATTCCCCTTTTTTTTTCTATCACTCTCCTTTTCTATTTATTGCCTATTATATGCATTCCTTTTCTATTTTCTTTCTTATTTTGATCCTTACCTATTCCACTTACTAATCTCTATTATATATAGGCGGTGTTTGCTTAGGTTAGAGGTTGTTCGACACTATAGTTTGAGGACTCAAAGCTTCGACAAATGAGTTCGAAGCTTCTCCAACTCTGGGTTATTGATGTANATGATCCTTACCTATTCCACTTACTAATCTTTATTTTATATAGGTGGTGTTTGCTTAGTTTAGAGGTGGTTGATTTGTTTTCTGAATTCAGAATCCGCCGCCAGCTTTGTTTCCCTTTCGAGGGCTGTATTGGACAACGAGAAGGTGCACTGACTGTAACTCATAAAATGTGGTGACTTTCCTACCGTCCTCTGTCTTTCTGCATCCACCAGTTCCATCCAGCGATTCTAGATTGTTGCAGATCCCCTTTCTCTGTCTTTCTGCATCCACCAGTTCCATCCAGCGATTCTAGATTGTTGCAGATCCCCTTTCTACGATTCCAGATTGTTGATTATCTTTGTCTACGACTCCAGATTGCCGCAAATCATCATCTGCGACTCCAGAGTGCTGCATACTCCCTCCCCGTGCCTCTAGAAGACCGCAGATCCCTTCTCGGCACTTCACCGCATGTTGAAGACCTCTTACTACATCCTAACATGCTGCCGCTCCCTTCCAGCTGGTCGTAATTCCTCCCGCATTCCGAGCAGTTCACCGCCAACTCCTTCCTGTCTCCTCTCGCCGACTGCCAACTCCTTTTGGATGTCTCTCTACAGCCCATTGACCACTTTGACCATTTCAACAGCCGTCAGTCACTCTCTAGCAGACTGCCACCTCCTCCGGACCCCTCCAACAAGCCGCCGACCTCTTAAGCATCCCTCCGCAGGCTGTCGACCTACTTCCTGCATCTTCCAGCAGGCCGCCGAGCACTCCTACACCTCCTGCAGTCCCCGACCCTTTAGGTAGCCACCCGCGCCTGCTGTTGCCAACACCGCAACACCTGCTACTCCACCTTCCAACAATCACCCGCATCCGTTGCTACCCTATGCCTACTAGCAGCCACCCGCACATGCTGCTCCCTCCGTTCATAGTCACCAATCGCACTTATCTCACCATTGATATCCATGGATATTCTTCTTAGGCCTTAACGTGATCGTGTTTGTCCTGTTTTTATTGCCTTTTTGTCGTTTTTGAGTTTTAATTATACCCCTAATTATTTGCTTAATAATATTTTTTTTCTGTCTTCATGTGTTGAGTTAACTCAGATGTCGCGTGTTCTCAGGTTGTAAACCTTTGCCAGGGCCGACAACGTTGCCTCTTGGGCTTTGTGTAGGCTAAAAAGAATTTTTTTGGGGGCTGTATTTCTAAACCTAATACAGGGGACACCCTTCAAGAAAACTCACATCAAGCTTGATCGGACAATCTGAGGGCTTTGAGTGACCAATTGGTTGGTACAATTAAACTTCACATAATAACAATATAAAAAATAAGGCAGTGAAAAACTTACCTGAACAGACTCTTAGTAGAATTCTTTCTGGTAGTTTAGTTATGTTTTTGATAAACTTCACATCTTTTTTATGATGAATTAAATTGTAATATATATATATATATATATATATATATATATATATATATATATATATATATATTTCATCTTATTTAGTTATTTATCTAATTTAGAAATATTAATTTTTTTTTTAAATTTATTTAGGATCAATTTTTATTTCACCTCATCTGTCTTTCGGCCACTATCTTTTTTTATGTTTAAAATATCCTTCAAGATATTAGACATTATTTAAGTACGAAATCTGAGTGTCCGATACAACTGACATAGTTCCTTATTACGAGTGGATGTAAGACTATAAATAATATTCTTCCTCACAATTGTAAGTTTGTGGGCTTCAAGTGATAAAATATATAGAACATCGTGAGTCAGAAGGCATCGAACAAATAGCTTGGTTTTGTTAGGTGTGGAGCTTGATTTGGAGAGCACCGCACGCAGAGAACCGAGCACCCGGTGCTTTTGTGCCAGTTGTAGGCACTCAAGCATCCACATTAGGCGCGGGACAGAAGAGGAGGAGCACCCCCCTTCCACCCCTTTGGGTGCCTAGGTGCCAAATATGGGGCGCTCAAGCATCCCATATGCGCTGCTCTCCAGTGAGCACGACGCCTAGGTGCCAAGTCCTATGCGCCTAAAGCAGTTATCACGTGATCTGCCAGTTAAGAACCAATTTCAAGCGATGTAAAGTGTTTTCGTCCTTTGGTTTTCTTTGAAAAATATCTAAATGAATGTAAGAAGTGTTGAAGAGAAGAATTTTGGTGATTTCGACGTGTGTTTCTCGCCTCGAATCGGAGCATGAAGAATTTGGAGGAAGGACTTACAAGTTTCCTTAAGAAAGGAGAGGAAATCGAGTGTGTTCTATGTAAACTCTTTAATTTTTATAGTAAAATTTATCTGGTTGAATGGTTTATTGGTTTTTTCCGTTCTTAGGTTTTTCCACGTTAAATTCTTGTGTGCATTTCTGATTTTTTCTTTGTTGTGTTTTTGTTCGTAAGTTTGTTCTAGTTTCCTCAAATCTTCGTGATTTAATTCCATGGCGAGGTTTAGATTTTGAAGTAAGTCTAAGCCCCAATGAATTTGGAAGGAGTTTTTCAGAGAGTTATTTTCCCCAACACAGTAAGATCATAACAGAGGTTTAATTCGAGTGGAAGCAATCCAAGGAAGCAAGGATCAAAGTAGAGAAGTTGAAAGGGATGAACTTCACATTCAGGAATATCTAAGTAGAAGAACTAATGTATCAAAAAAGGTTATACTTGTCACTACAAGGAATTACAAGAAAACCTAAGTTCATGTCTATGGAGGAATGTCAAGTGTTGAATCAAACAACACTAGGTTTGATCCGGTTTTCACTTTCCTCATTTGTTACATTCATCATTGTAAATGAGAAAACTATGGTGGATCTCATGAAGGCATTGTTCAAGATGTATGAAAAATCTTCTGGTTGAAATAAGCATTTTTTGATAAATAAGTTATTCAACATGAAGATGGTGGAAGACAGCTTAGTGGCATAAAATGTGGATAATTTCAATACTTTGACGAGCCAGTTGTGTTTTGTGTGGATCAAGTTTGTTGATGAGAGCAGAGCACTAGTGATACTATCTTCATTGTCAAGCAGCTAGGATGGTTTAATCATGATAATGAGCAATTCATCAAGGACTTTGAAGTTGAACTTCAATGACAACGTGGAACTGATGTTGAATGAAGAATTTTGCTAAAACACAGTGAATGGTGAATCATCAAGTTCTATATTGAATGTTGATAAAAGGGGAATGGAACAAGATTACTAGTAGAGGCAGATCCAAGTCCAAGAGAGGAAAGCCCAAGTCAAGCAGAGGAGAATGATAAAGTTGTACTAAGAAAATGCATTTTAAGAAAAACTTCAAAGCTCCAAGGAAAGCTGGTGGTGGAGGAAAAGAAAGACACATCTCTATAAATTTCTCCATCAGTTATCCGTAGTCAGCATTAAATCTTGGATAATTGATTCGAGTGCCTTTTTTCATGCTTGCCCCAAAAAAGAGGTGTTTTAAAATGCACTCAGAGTAATCTAGGGAAGGTTTATCTATGAGATATAAGGCTTTTTTTGTATTGTAGGAAAGGGTGATGTTGATATTAGGCTGTTAAATGGAATTGTCTGGAAGCTTATTGAAGTTAAACATGTTCCAAGTCTGAAGAAAAATCTCATTTCTGTGAGTCAGTTGGCAAAGTCAGGACTCACGACTACTTTCACAGGTGCTTCGTGGAAGGTGACCAAGGGGCACTAGTGATGGCTCGGTGCATCATTAAAGGCACCCTTTACCTGATCACCAGAATGATTGATTTCAATACTGATGTGGCTGGAATCAGGTGGATGCAGAACGGTGTCATTGCTTGGTCATATAAGTGGGAAAAATATGAAAGCTTTTCTTTCTAAACATAAGCTTCAAGATTTAAAATCAATTAATCTTAATTTTCATGAACACTATATATATAGAAAGTAGAAGAAATTTTCTTTCTATAAAAGCGGTTCAGTGGTGAAATCAAAGAAACTAGAGATAGTGAATATTGTCGTATGGGGTCCTACTCTAGTTTATTCTTTTTGAGGTTCTCATTATTTTGTTACGTTTATTAACAATCATACAGGAAAGGTATGGATTTATTCCTCAAAGGAAAAATCAGATATATTTGAAATCTTTACGAAGTTGAGGGTGGGTTGTGGTAGAAAATGAGAAAGACTTAATCTAATGTACTTAGATCAGATAAAGAGGGTGAGTATTGTGATCAGAAGTTCAAGAATTTTCATGCTATAGAGGGGTTCAAGCATGAGTTCATTGTCCTAAGGACACAACAAAAGAATGGCGTGGTTGAGCGCATGAACATGACAATCACGAAACGTGCTAAGAGCATGAGGTTGAATGTAGGCTTACAAAAACAGTTTTAGGTTGAAGCATTAAACACTGCATGTAGGCCTACCTAAAGAAGCCTAGAGTGATGAAAAATGTAAATCTATCTCATTTAATAATATTTGATATTTTGGATATGTGCATGTTGATGCAGGTTCAAGGAGTAAGGTTGACTTAAAATCTGTCAAGTGCACCTTCATTGTAAATGACTCAGAAGAGTTTATGTATACGTTCTGGGATTATCAAAATAAAAAATTTATCAGGAGTAAGGATGTCACTTTCAATGAAATAGAGATGTACAATGACAGGGTCAGAACTCAAGACAACCCCCAACTACTTTTAAAGAGTCAAAGTATGTTAAGATTGAAGACACTGGTGATCAGGAGTATGGAGAAAGAAAAAGTGCTCAACCAGAAGGAGCACTAGAATTTCCTCAATCATTTGCCACTGAAGTCAAAAGATCCAATAGAATGATACGACTCGTACACAGGTAGTCTCCTTCGTTGCCTCATCTATTATTAACGAATAATGGTGAACCATTTGCTTTAAGGAGACCACTCAAGTTCAAGATTCAAGGGAGTGGGAGCATGTCATGGATGAAAAATACATCTTTGGAGTCAAATCATACCTGAAATTTGATGGTACTACTAGATGGCAAAAGAACACTGCACAACTAGTGGGTCTACAAGTTGAAAGATGAGTCAGATGACAAAAAACACTATAAGCAAGACTTATTATGAAGGGTCTCCAACAGAAGGAATTAAGGGTTTACACAGAGAGCTTCTCTCTGCTGGTGAATATGAAAACTATCAAGGTTGTATTGAGTCTGGTAGTATAGGAAGATCTATATCTAGAGAAGATGGTTGTAAGACAACTTTCTTAGATGGAGAGACGAAAGAGGAACTGTGCATAGTGCAACCATAGGATTACAAAATTTTATGAAAGAAATGTTTGGTCCACATATTGAAGAGGAGCATCTATGGCTTGAATCAGACCCTGAGACAGTGGTACAAGAGATTTGATAGGTTCATGTCAGATAGTGGATATATGAAGTGTGAAGCATGCCACTGTTGCATAAAAAAACACTTTGGTAATTATTTTATCATGCTTTATTTATTTGTAGATGAAATGTTGATTACAGGGACAAATATGGAGAAAATTAGGGACTTAAAAAATTCTTATCAAGTGAGTTTGAGATGAAGGATTTAGGTCCAACCATGAAGATCCTTAGGATGAGAATCAGCAGTGCTAGAAGTGTTGGAACACCGAAGTTGTCTCGGGCGGGGTATGTTGAGAAGATCCTACAAAAGTTCAACATAGAAGAAGTAAAATCAGTTTGCACCCCCTTAAGTAGTCACTTCAAACTATCAATGGAGTTATTACCCAACTTGAAAGCAAAGAAAGCAAAGTTGGAGAGAACTTTGCATGCTTCAGCAGTTGGAATTTTGTTGTGCTTGTTGATTTTTACCAGAGCAGATATTACATTTGTAGTGGGAGTGGTCAACTGATACATGAGAAATCCAGGCAAACATAATTGGAAGATAGTAAAGTAGATTCTTAGGTATTTTGGGGGAAGCTTCAACATAGTACTTTATTATGGAAGTGCAGGGATCAGTCTATTGAGAATTGTAGATTTAAATATGATAGGAAATTTGGATAATATGAGAAATACAATGATGTATATCTTTACATTAGAGAACACAACAATGAGTTAGGTTTCTAGGTTGCAAAAGTTCATTGCACTTTCAACTTCGAAGGTCGATTATATTGTTAGCAATGGGCTAACAAGGAGCTGATTTGATTACAAAGTTTCAGGGCAAAATTGGGCAAAAAATAGGGGATCAGAAAGCTTCACAGCATGAGTGTAAGTCATCTAGGAATACTTCTTTACATGTCAGGAAAAAACATTCAGCTAAGGTGCCATTTTATTTGATCTCCCCTTAAAGATGGCAAGTTTTTTCTGGAGAAGAGACACACAGGTTAGAATCCTACGGACATGTTGACAAAGGTTTTGGTTGTTGAGAACTGAAGCTATGCTTGTCTTAAAGTAGGTGTCACGAAGTTTGAGACAAGGGGTGAACCGTGCTATGAAGGTGATTTAGATAGATATACTAGTATAGAGGACTGGTATTGGGTGCAATTAGTCTCCAAGTGGGAGATTTTTGGTGTGGCTTCTAATTTGGAGAGCAACACATGCAGAGGACCGAGAACTTGATTCTTTTTTTAGTCAGTTTGTGGTGCCCAAGTGCCCATAATGCAGGGAACAGATGTGGGGGTGCTCAAGTGCTCCCCTTTGGGTGCCTACGTGTTGAATATTAGGCACTCAAGCATCCAATATACGTTATGCTCCAGTGAGCACAACACTTATGCACCAAGTCTAGTCCTATGAGTCCGAAGCAGTTATCACGTGATCTTCCATTTAAGAACCAATTTCAAGTGGCGTAATGTGGTAACTTCCTTTGGTGTTCTTGGACAAACATCCCGATGAATGTAAGAAGTGCATGAGAGGAGGATTTTAGTGATTTTGAAGCATTATTTTCATGTTAGATCAGAGCAAGAAGAGTTTGGAGCGTGGTCTTGTAATTTTTCTTAAGAGATGAGAGGAAATTGAGTGTGTTCTCTGCAATATTTTTTTATTTTCATAATGAAATTTTTCTGGTGATGTAACTCAATAGTTTTTTCCAGTGCTTGGGGTTTTTTCTCTTTAAATTCTCATATTATTTTCTGGTTTAATCTTTGTGTTGTTTTTGCTTGTAAGGTTGTTCTTGTTTTCTCGAATCTACACGATAATATTCCATGGTGCGGTTTAGATTTCTATTTGAGTCTAAGCCCCATCATCCCGATATGAGTGATGAAGGAAAAGAGAGAGATTGAGCTAGGAGAGTAATATCACTGTAATGAACAGTAAATTTGTGAAACATTTATTAATGAAACAGACCCCCTATTTATGGGGGTTTATACAACTACATATTTTAACCCTAGCATATGTAGCTACAAAGGGGATATTTTAGTCTATAAATGAATATGGCCTAAGGGGACCCACGTATATGGCTAGAGGGTCATCTGCTGAGGACCAATATCATATACTTCGGAGCTGAATGGTCCGCTTCACTCATATGAGTTGGAGGGTGTTGTATTAGTCAGTATGAATTAGGTCAAGTAGATTCTTTAGAGGATNAACCGTCCTCTGTGTTTCTGCATCCACCAGTTCCATCTAGCGGTTTTAGATTGTTACAGATCCCCTTTCTACGATTCCAGATTGTTGCCAATCTTTGTCTACGACTCCAGATTGCCGCAAATCATCATCTGCGACTCCAGAGTGCTGCATACTCCCTCCCCGCGCCTCTAGCAGACCGCAGATCCCTTCTCGACACTTCACCGCATGCTGAAGACCTCTTACTACATCCTAACAGGTTGCCGCTCCCTTCCACCTGGTCGCAATTCCTCCCGCATTCTGAGCAGTTCACCGCCAACTCCTTCCTGTGTCCTCTCGCCGACTGCCAACTCCTTTTGGATGTCTCTCTACAGCCCGTCGACCACTTTAACCCTTTCAACAGCCGCCAGTCACTCTCTAGCAGGCTGCCACCTCCTCCGGACCCCTTCAACAAGCCGCCGAGCACTTCTACACCTCCTGCAGTCCCCTATCCTTTAGGTAGCCACCCGCGCCTGCTGTTGCCAACACCGCAACACCTGCTACTCCATGTTCCAACAATCATCCGCATCCGTTGCTACCCTATGCCTACTAGCAGCCACCCGCATCTGCTGCTCCCTCCGTTCATAGTCACCAATTTCACTTATCTCACCATCAAATCCATGGATTTTCTTCTTAGGCCTTAGCATGATTGTGCTAGTCCTGTTTTTATTTCCTTTTTGTCATTTTTGAGTCCTGATTATACCCCTAATTATTTGCTTAATAATATTTTTTTCTGTCTTCATGTGTTGAGTTAACTCCGATGTCGCGTGTTCTTAGGTTCTAAATCTTTACCAGGGCCGACGGCGTTGCCTTTTAGGCTAAAAAGAATTTTTTCGGGGGCAGTGTTTCTAAACCTAATACAGGGGACACCCTCCAAGAAAACTCACATCAAGCTTGATCGGACAATCTGATGGCTTTGAGTGACCAATTGATTAGTACAATCAAACTTCACATAATACAATATAAAAAATAAGGCAGTGAAAAACTTACCTGAACGAACTCTTAGTAGAATTCTTTTTGGTAGTTTAGTTATGTTTTTGATAAACTTCACATCTTTTTTATGATGAATTAAATTTTATACACACACACACACACACACACACACACACACACACACACACACACACATACATACANACATACGGTACAACACACATAAAAAAAAAAAGTAAAAGATGGGTACATATAGATATAAAAGAAAAAAAAATCAAAGAAACCACCTAGTCGCTGAAAAAGTGTGGGTCATCTCAATCTAGACTTGCCTCTGGCTCTAGTTCTCGGTAGGGATCCAGCTAGCAGATTGTTAACGTGCTGACCATTACCCGTAGTAACCAAAGTATCATCCATAAGACTCCTGAGCTCTAGTAGATCTCCATTCTTCTTCTTCCTCCTGGAAGTGTAAACCTGTCATTCCTCCTCCGGAGAATCAGCCTGATGGGGTAGAGCTGAAGAATTACCAACAGTAGTACCCACAGTAGGTTCTGAAACATGTGAAGTATGAGTTCCCGCTACACCAGATACTTCTTGAAGAATTGGAGCTGTGAGACTCTCCTGATTATCAGTATGAACTCCATCATTTATAGGTAAGAGTCCATCAATATTGTTTTGTATGGATTTTGTAGGTGCCAACATCTCATCACTCGCAGTAGCAGTAACAAGAGTTTCATGGGGGAGATCCTCGGGGGCAGCAGACACCTCATGTCTGATAGTATCATCCTCAGGTGGAACTAAAATGTCCACAGCAGTAGGGTTAGACCCATCCTTATTTACTTGAACCTTAGATTTCAAATTAGGATGACGTTTGTGACATTTAACAAGGATATGACCAAACATCTTACCGTGGTAACAATATGGAGGTTTGTGTTCCATGACGATTTGTTGCCGATAACCATTATGGGTTGTGTCCAACCAGACTTCAGTAACATCAGGTAAAGTAATATCTCTTTCCACAAGTATTCTGACCATCGAATGTCTGGTTAGGTTGAAAGTAGGCAGATCTAGTTTTAGAGGATCCCCGAGAATGACCCCAATAGAATAAAGAATCTGATGGTAAAAAAAATGCAGCTTGAGACCTAGTAAATTAAATCATACCGGTATAGTGGAAGTTTCATGATTTGGGTCGAAATTAGGAGACCACTTGAGTAACTTCATTGATTTGCCTTCGATATTAAGATATTTCTTGGAGAAAATCCTGGTGTAGTCTTCAGCCACTGTTAGTTGGATCAACACATGTCTCTTATCCACAAGTCCCACTTTCCACTTGTCTGCTAGCTTAAGATCATCAACATTTTTTCTGATAATATCCATAGGAGGGTGTCCCCATTGAAATTTTCCAATAAGAGTAAACTTGAATTTTTCCGTCAGAGTAGAAATTTCTGATTCAGAGAAAAAAATTGCTTCTTTTCCACCTTTCCTGCTCCCCTTCTTAATAAAAGGACAATCATCAGTACCCTCTCGAGATTCCTTATAACTTGAGGGGAATACCACTGCAGACTCCACTTGGGGGTTACCCACTACGTGGGCAAAGGAAACTTTACCCGGTTCCACCATAGAAGTAAATGCCATCAGAGGTCATAGAAGGACCTGTCAGGCGGACGCAGAAGCGCCGAAACAGATAACAACGGGCGCAGAAGCCGAAACAGACGCAGGAGCGCCAAAACAGATAACAACGGGCGCAGACGAAGCGATATCGAGCAGCGCCGAAACAGAACGACGAAGCGATATCGAGCAACGCCGAAACAGACGGAGACGATGAAGCTCGAGCAGGTGTAGCGATATCGAGGGACGACGACGAGCTCAATGTGGGCAGCGACGTCTGTCGACTTTATAGAAGCTGTTATCATCTTATGAAGAAGAATGAGAAGTCTGTCATCTTTTTTATAGAAGCTGAAGATATTCAACTTGCTTTCTCCTGTCGACTGAATTTAGTTGGAAAATTTCTGTATGGTCATCTCAAAATAGAGCTGATTCGTAAGGAATTTGAGCTTATGTACCTGGTTGGGGAGCAGAAAATTAGACTGTTAGATGGAAGACACATTCTCATACAAATTAATAATGAAAAGGATTACACGCGTTTATTTGCTAGAAGAATAATCTAGATTGATAACAGAGCAATAAAGATTCTGAAATGGTCTGTGGATTTTGACCCTCAGACGGAACCTCCGATCATTCCGGTTTGGATTCGACTTCCTGGTCTGAAATTTCATTAATTTACTCAAAAAACTTTGTACGCTATTGCCTCAGTTTATAATAAACCACTCAAAATGAACATTCTTAGTTTTAATCTTTCCCTTTCATAAGAAACCAGAGTACTTATTGAAAGAGACATTACTTCATCTGCTTCTGAGGAAATTTGGTTAAGCACACAACATCATGGGCATTGACAAAAGATAGTGATTGAGTCTTTTCCTTCGTATTGTTCAAACTGTCGTATGTTCGACCACTCTAGTTTTCAATGCCACCATCTACATCCACACCTCAGACAAAAAAAGTACAATGCTTCGCCATAGACAGTGATTTCATCTCCTCCTGATCAACTCCAAGTTATTGACAATATTGATCATCAAAAGAATGCCCCCGAAGAGTCACTATTCTCGCAGACAATATTACAACTATTCAACCATCTCTGGAACCTCCTATTGTGGGTGAGTTGTAGATTCTTCAGACCCCACTAGCCCTAGAGCCTATCACCGTTATTACAGGTTGCAATACTTCTACTGTTTCACTACCGTCTCATCAGGTCGAGCAAGCTGTAACTGTCACTCAGGTTCATGGGGATCATGTTGCGCAACAGCCTACACTTGTCTAACCAACTTTAAAACAATCTATTAATCAAATGAGTCAATCATCGGATGAGGAATGACAATTCTACACATCGAGGAGGAAGAAGAAGAATGAAGACCTACTTGACCTTAGAAATCTGATGGATGATATTTTGGTTACTTCGGACAATGACACTCACCTTACAAATTTGTTAGCAGGTTCAATTCCGAGAATTAGAGACAGAGGGAGAACTAAAATGGGACGTCTCTAGCACTTTTGCGCCCTTTGGTGGCTATTTGGTTTTTTATCTTTATGTAACTTTGCTTTATTTGAGTTTTGTGTGTGTTGTATTGTGTGAGCTGAGTTTTATTTTAAGCTCTCTCATACAACCTTTTTGTATATTTTTTGTTTTAATAGATTATCTCTTGGGCTTTAAAAAAAAAAAAAAAAACTATATATATATATATGTATATATATATGTATGTATGCTATTTATTATATATTGTTTATTTATTGCTTAAATGGTTAATAATTGACGCTCTTTTATCTGTTTTTTTTCTCACGCCTCTCATTAATGTTATGTGCAGGTATTGGGATCCTTATTATTACAAGAGGCGGCGGGCAAAGGCTGATGATGGAATGAACTTCATTGAATCTGTAATAATGATAAATGGTTGATTGATTTGTTGGATGCTTGAGCATTGTTTTTTTTTTACTTTGATGCGCAACTATATACAAAAATCTTATCCGGTTTTGTAGGTTTTCTCATTTGTTTTTGGTGATGGAGATCCAAATCAAGGACTTGAGGAGGAGAGATGGAAGCTGGTATGATCTATACATGTTACAAAATTTTCACCCTATCAAAAACTTGCATAAGATTGCTTTTCTTGTATGGTAAAGCTTTTTTGACTTTTTAGATCTAAATATCACTGAGAGAGATGATCTTTGTATGCAAATCCTAAGAGTAGAGAAGCTTGAGTGAGAACTTGATAGAAAATACAAACCTGCTGCTTTTTTGTGTTTCAACGAAAAAAATTAAATGTTTCTTTATCTGTTTCTTTCTTGCCTGCTTATTCAAGGGAATATTCTGCTCCACATTTTTATGACTACAAGCAACGAATTCCAAATTTCCAAAGAGTATGATTTTCAAGTTTATTTTTCTTTAGATGGAGATTTTTGAAGCTAGATTATTGTTTTGTTTGAATGAAATCTACGAGCAATTCTCATTCTTTGCAAAGACTTAAGGCTAGGGATGATGTAGTATCATTAAAATTTCTTACAAAATATGATCTCAGCTCTTTTTTCTTCAAGACAACATTTATTGAAGCATTTTTATTTTCGAAATGAGGTCTGTCGTTACAGAAAACAAATGCATATTCCCTCCCATGTTGTCTATTCTTTTTCTAAAGGTTCTCAACTATTTTCTAATAGATCTTATAACACATGAGCCATTAATTTTTACTATGGCTAGCTGAATTCATATTTGGTTGGCTGGGACCTTCTCGTTAGTTTTTGTTGTTTTTGAGGAGGCTGATAGAGAAAGTAGAGAGAGAGACATGACAGGAGAAACAGAAAAATCAAACAATGGAATTCTTGAAATAGAAGTAGAAAAATGTGAAGGGTTGAAAAAAAATTCAGAGGGAAAGGGCTGGGGGAGTGAGCAAGGAAGTAATAGAAAGCAAAAGAGAAACATAGATGAACTTGGAGAATGGAACAGGTAAAGGCAGGGGCGTAGCTGCAGGTTGACAGAGAATTAAGACATTTGGTGTTTAATGATGGGAGTGGCGCTTTTAGTGGAGAAAGGGATGTTAGGGAACATGAGGAGGTCTAGAAAGTGCCAAGGATGTGTTAGCGGAGAAGGGGAAGATGGGAAACATGAAGAAGTGCAGAATATGCTTAAGGATTGGGTAGAGATTTATGATATCGTAGCATATTGGAGTGGAGGTTGGTTACCTTGAAGTTGGCTACTATGTGGAGAAGGGCATTTGAGAATGTGACGAGGCAGTGTTGTTGTTGGTAGCCGTTTAGAGGGTAATGGTTTATGTAAGGAGTGTTAAATCGGGTTCACAGGTCGATTTCGACCCGAAATTGACCCAGGTTAGTTTCAACCAGAAATTGCTTGACCCGAACTCGATTAAAAATTGCTTGATCAGAACCAAACCAAAAATTGCTTGACCAGAACCTGACACGAATATACAAATTATAAATTCTAAACCTAAATCATCCCGCTGACTCGAATCTGACCGATATAACCTGTTTAACATAAGACAACGATTATTTAGGTCAAATTGGGGTTGATTTTGTGTCAATCTTGTATCAATTTAGTGTTGGTGGGTTGATTTTCAGGTCAATTTTGGGTTGGCAGGTCAATCTAAACCTGACCTGAAAATTTAAACATGTTAGGATTCCTTACCTGAACACTGACTACAATTATTTTGGTCGACCCATAATCCAAAATTTTTTAGTCAATTTCAGTTTGAGTTAGACTCTGTTTGGTGCATTTGTAGTTGTGAAACTATCATGCCCCCATACCTGTTCAACTGTAAGTTAGTTTAGTTGTTGTGTTGCAGTTGTTTCTGAGAAGCTGTAAGTTATTTGTTCAGCTGTTAAACTGTTATATTGTAGTTGTTTCTTAAAAAATGAATAAATTGCCCACATACATGTGCTTGCTGTAAGTTAGTTGTTTCATCACGATTTTAAACAGAACATAGGAAAACTCTTCTTAAAATTTATAGAAAGTTGGAGGTCCAATAACTTCAGAAGTTACACATCACTCAACAATGAGTCACACACAAATTAAAATTGATAACAACAACTAATGTTATCATTATGTTACTCTCGGTGTCCAAGCGATCAAGTCTCTTGAAAAATTTTCTCTCTAAAGCTATTTTGCACACGTGATCACTTTCTGAAGCGCAGTCCTCATAATCATTATCCCATCTAAAAAATTTGTGATCATTTTTTGATATTCTTCCAGGACACTTATAAAATTACTCGCACAACTAGCTTCAACGTTAATAGGAAGCATTGCAAACTGCAGTTACAGTACACTACTCTAGAAACTTCAGAGGTCCTTGAACACATATTTTCTGAGAATGCAGACTTTAATACATCTATCTGAACTTGAATCACAAAATAAACATTGGAAATCATAGTTTAATCACAAAAACATATGACCATAATATTTATTTCAGGGTAGAACATGATCATTTTTGTTAAATCTCTACCCAAACTAGTTGATCCTTGCTTTAACTTCTTCCATAATTTCTAATTTTTTTTACTGATTGGATTTATTTTTTTAATGAAGTTCTATTATTCTACCACTTCTGTCGTGCCAACCACCCTTCTTATTAAAGAGAGTAGTTGGACAATTGCCTACTTCCACCTCTTTTAAATATGGGTCACAAAAAAATATTTTCTTATCATGTTCCCAAGTGGCACTTGCTCCGAACTAATTGACTTAAAAGAAATATCATATGAATTCAACACAGAAGGAGTTGAATGATGCTCACATACATAATAAGCAGCATTGACAAATATATCCCATAATTCATTTGGATTTGCATTTCTAACACTTTACCAATTACAATTGAATGCATACCACCAATAAAAGATTGAAATGTATTCAGAAAGTGGAATTGAAATGTATTGATTTGTGTAACAACTATACAGTCATATCCAACACAAAAACGTTCAAATGGATTATGTAGTTTATTTGTGAATGAGGTGCACTGAAACTATCATGGCATTAGAAGATTTATAAATTAAACAAAACCGACAACTAAAATTGAATGGAAAACAAGGGCTTAGATTAGAAGTTACATTGGTGCCCTCACAATAAGTGGGGACGCATCTTCGATCTAGGCAAGAGACTTTCGGGTGATAAATAACGTTGTACACATGTGATGCACATATTAAGCAAATTTTAATAAATCTGCTCTCAAGAGGTAGCCAAAAGAGAAGAGCATCCTTATTTCAACTGTGTGTTCATTGCATCATAGCCTTAAAACCAAGAACATCTCTTTTTGCAGGTTGCAAGGTAATCTGTCATCTATTGCCAAATGACGATATAAACATAATAAATCCCTGGATCGGCGTGACAGAATATCTTAGGCAGCAACAATTGATCAACAACATAACAGGCCAAAAGTAAGCAGTAAAAAACCAATCGTTGCACTTACGATCACGCATAATGAGAGCCTTAAATTTGCACCGGCTTTCAAAATATCCAAATAAACCCTTCATTCCACCGGCACATTTAAATAAGGAAGGTTTACCTACATAACACACAATTCCTAGGTAATTACACATTTATCATATAAACTTCAATTTTTAAGTGTCATCTCAGCTGGTCAAGAGAAGGTGCAAGTAACTAACTAGCAGCCCTAACAAATAAACAATATCAAATAATCTATAACATTAACCTCAATTCTGTTAAAGTTATAGCCCTAAAAATAAGCCCCTTCATCACAAAATAAAGTTGATTATATTGATAAAATCCAAATTGGTTTTATGTTTAAGTAAGCCCCCCATAAACTAAATAAATTGATATATAGTAATGCTCCCTTGTAAGAGAAATCACAACTAAACAACCATACTATATCATAGAAAGCAACTCCAACAAGTTGGTAATCCCATATTCCATATTACATTTGTAATAATATAAGGATTGTGCGAGCGTGTACGTAAGTCACCCAAAGAAGCTAATGAACAAAATACTCCAATTTTCGGTGTGTGCGCAACAACAATTTTAGTGGTACTGCAAATTTAATTGTGTACACATTGGATACATAAAATATAAGATGCTACAACATATGACTTGTGAGGCATGCAAGTCAATTTTCTTTTTTTTNCGCATTGGATACATAAAATATAAGATGCTACAACATATGACTTGTGAGGCATGCAAGTCAATTTTCTTTTTTTTTTCAAACCACTACAACCATGGATAAAATACTCTCGCTTTGATTATCAAGCATTCAAACCGCTACACCTCTATTTCACTGAAATTTGCACTTGCATAAACATGTCAAATTTAAACAACGATTTCATGGAAATTTTTCAATCATAAATAACAAAACCGAGACCACCATCATCAATTCAAACTAACATAAATAACAATTGAAGGCATGCATGCTTCTCACCTGTGCACATGTGCAACACTCACAAAAATACTCCAACAGTAACTAAAACATGCACTACTCCAGAAACATCTTGCAATTCCCTATTGAACTTTCCCTTTTTTGGCCCAAAAACAAAATTTCACAAGCAACAAATAAAATAGGTCTGCAAACTTCCTCAAGCATAGAATTCATGACATTTTCCATATCAACAGAACTTCCAGATGTAAAAGAGGAACGCCAATAAAAATACAATCGAAATCGACATAACAAATCACTAATGACTACAATTGATGCGCCTTCATTCCATCGAATCGCGTAGCAAATGAAAGAAGACACATAATACCATTCATGCTTGAAATACCATAGCAAAACCCTCAACAATAGATGTGAAACAAAATGAACTCATAAAGAGGAAGGAACTACTCGGAATCCAACAACTGAACTGATGAAAAGAGAGGCAAACTATCAGTCCGCTGTCAGCAATAGAAGAAAACAAAAGAAAATGGGAATAGCTCAGATGCCACCAATGGAAGAGAAGAAAGAAAGGAGAGTAAATCTACAACCAAGTGAATGCCCAAGGGCTTGAAGGNGCAGCCAAGCGAATGCCCGAGGGCTTGAAGTTTACGAAAACACAATCTCAACCTGGGGCCGCAACCCTTACTAACCGCGCGTGGTGTCAAATTGACATGATAACTGCCACATCCCGAACTGTACCAAATCTATCCAGGCTTTTTGAAAGGGGACGGTCGGCTCTTTTAAGGATTGATACCACTTTTCAAGAGAGGGGCCCACTCTTAGTTATCCTAGGGTTATTTATTTGCTTTGTGATGTTTAGGATTTCAGTTTTGATTGGGTTTTTTTTTTTTCTGGGACAGTTGTTGACGTCTCAGGTTTTCCCTTCTAGACTTGTAAGGATCGAGTGGTGTTCTGACTGTATCTCTCTCCTAAGGAGGTGATTATCCTCATTTACTCATACTTCGCATCTTTCCCTTAGCTGTCGACTTTGCCTTCTATGCTGCAGCCAACCAGGACAACTGCTTTTCCTGTAGTTTCCAGCTACACAACTGCCAACTCTCCTTCCAATCTGGCTGCCACCCATTTCAGCCCGCCCAATACCCTTCCTCCACTTTCTTCAAACCCTGTTGACACCCATCATAATTGTACCAAACCTTGCTCTGCATCCCTCCTTGAAGCTGTGATTTTTTTTGCATTAATGAAAAAAAGAAATTAGGCATTATAAAAAACGGGCTAAGATACAAGCCCCAAATCTATGCAAAACGGCTGCTAAGTAGCAGGCTCACAAAAAACTCTATCCCTTTCAACAAAAGCTGACAAGGGACGACTATGAAGTAAAGTCTAAACAAAAAAACTATCCTGCTCAATATATCTCAATTGCGTCTCAACCTTGTTCTTCTCACTAGCGTAATACGAAAAACAAAAAGCATCTTGTTTTTCCTGCTCTTCTAGCTACTTGTCACCCCCTTTCAAACCCTATCTGACACCTTTTCACTTTGGATCCACCCCCATTTTAGTGTCATTTGTCATTGTTCGTTATAATTTCAATTTACATATCTTTGGTTGTACTTCCCTATTTGGATTCAACAATAATATTTAATTTTTCTATTGTTGTTTGATTGAACTCTTGTATCATTTGATATCAGAGTTAGTCTAATTATAGTTTTATCCTAGATTTATCAAAATTCACCAATACCCAACCCAATCTCCACCCAAAACCTCACCCTTATTGATTTTCAAATCAACCCCAAAAACATTTTTTTCCCCATTTTAGACCACCCCTTAAACCCTCTTTCCCATCTCAAGCCTAAGATTTAATCTCACCACCGAGAAAACAAGTGTCGAACGACGTTTAAGAACTTATCATGGAAGTGGTGCAATAGGAACTCCTATGCCTTCAATAAAGGCTTGCAGAAATTTAGGAAGTACTCATGGAGAGGTTATCGTCGATCGTGATAGCGAAATTTGAGGAGAGGAAGGAACATCTGAATCTCTTCCATAGGGATGATTTCAATGAAGAGAAATGTAGGTTATGATGCTTTGGGATACAATATCAGTGGAGGTCGGGGGATGAAGTGACTTATGAAGGACAAAGAGACCTGATAATGAAGGTAGATCTATTGAATTTCAAGGGGAGAATGAATCTGGATGACTTTATTAAGTGGCTGCAGATTGCCAAAATGATTTTTGAATGCAAGGAGGTACCGACTGACATGAGGATGAAACTTGTTGCCATCAAACTGAAGAAGAGTGTCTCTTTGTGTTTGGAGAATCTACAGTGAGAGCGAAAGAGAGATGGTCGAGATAAGATCAGTAGTTGGGAGAAGATAAAGAAGACACAGAGGAAGTACCTATCAAACAATACCGCCTAGACATGTCCTTGAGGCTACATCACTTTAAGAGTTGTCAGTGCAGGGGTTCACGACATAATTCGAGCAGCTTAAGCTAAAATATGAGCTGATAGAGCCAAAAAAGTACACTATAGCTAGGTACTTGGGAGGCTTGAAGCCATCCATCGACAATGTGGTCCAGCTACAGTTTTCTTGGTCGTTGGGTGATGTTTAGACCTTGGCAATGAAGGTGGAGAGATAGTCTAAGCAAAGCAAACACCCATCTACAATTCAGATAGCCACTCGCAACTGAAGACATTGACAGGAGCACACCTTAGGGGTTGAGTAGAATGGTCAAGAGAAGGATAGAGCTACTCAGAGTGAGAAGAAACTCTAGAAGAGTAGCACACCCAACTTAGTTCCAACTGAAAATGCTTTAGATGGTATGAATATGGACACTTTGCTTTCAGTTGCCTGACCCGACCTGACCCGACCCGCAAGTACTTATATTTTTAATCTCCAAAATATTATCAAAAACTTGACCCAAATTATATTCAGTGGCTAGTGTGAATAAATGAAATGATATGAAAAGTTAATAATAAAACTTCACACTAGAAGTACAACGCAAGTATATGTATCGTTTCAAGTAATATAAAATTTTTCTTAAAAACACCAGTATCGATCCCACGAGGATAGTTGAACTATTTAAATTGGCTTGCTAAACTCAAATGCAAATTCTATTTAGATTACAAATTTAAATGAAAATGAAATAATAACAATGGTTAAAGCTAAATTAAAGCAAATAAAAACAACTATATTTAACAACTTAATAAAAGTAATTCTAATGAGTTTGAATAATATGAATGATCTTTCCCCTTGCAATGAGATATTAATCTATGTACGATTTGAATGAGTAAAAATATGATGATGTATTGTGATAAATAGGAGCATTCAAATTCTTTACCCCCTTAAGGCGCTAACAAAGAATATTGACTAATTTAGATTTTTTTATCAGCTTCTGTAGTAGTGATGAGTAGATTCTTATCTCTCACCTCTAGATTACCCACTGTGTCTTCTCTATAAGACATATTAGAGACCCTTACGATCCAAACTCTGAATTGAATTTGAAAAAGAATCTAGTCTGTCACCCTAGAAACATCAATTCTACGACCACCAAAACTTATCTTCCTATCTATTTGTACTTCCCTTAGGTGATCGCAACGGCTATGCCCAGAATAAAGTGTGACACTCACTAGTTGGGTGAAATTATAGCCCTCCCGGGTCTTTATGTTTCTAAACGGATTTTAACTTCACAAGTGGTTAATTTGTAAAATCAGTGAAGAATCGAAGAAAATATCATCGTAATTTTTAAAAGTAAAAAATAGATCTTTAAATCATTTTCATCCCACAAGATTAATTCCTAAGATCAAGAAGAAAGAAAGGGAACCACTCAAAATTCATGGAGAATAAAAAGAAAACACCAAATTTATGTTGAAATCCAAGTCTTAGAAATAAAAACTTAAACACAAATACAAAGTACCTTATTTCTTCTCCCCAACACAAATTCTGGAGTCTCCTTGAAGAAATCTCCAAACTCTTACTATTACAACACAAAACACACTAAAACATACACTTAAACACTAAAGTGGGACTTTATATGCTACCGAAAAGCCTTCCATTTCTTTCAATTTTCGTCCATATTAATAGATCTCTGAAAATAACTAAGGGTTGCTTCAAACACCCCTTCAAAATTCGGCGAAGTTCAATAGATCTTCTAGAAAGGAAGTTACTGGCGCTATAGCGGTCGTTGCCCGTGTTTGTGGTGTTATAACGCCAGGGGATGACGCTATGACGCGATACCATTTTGTACAATTTTTGCTCTTTTTTTTTCTCATTTTCTCCATATGTCCATTTCATGTACCTGGAACAAAAAACATACAAAATACATTCCTTTAAAATGCGATATCACTAAAAATATGCATAAAATGATGATAAAATATGCACTAAAAATAGGTGATTTTAAGGTGAATCATTGCTTCACGAGCAGAGTTGTTTCTTTCACATAACTGGGTGCAATGGAGGAGCTGAATGAGGATATAGTTAAAGAATAGAGTGAGGAGTACCAGCTTTCAACAGATGATAATGTCATCCTTGTTGTTTGGCGGTTCTTTAGACTGAGGCTGCGAGGGAGCAGCCGTGGCTTCGCCATAATATCTTTCGTACCCATTGCACTGTGAAAGGAAGAGTTTGAAACCTTATCATCGATGGAGGTAGTGTAAAAATGTGACGTCTACATAAATAGTGGACAATTTGAGTCTCACTTCTTAGAGACATTCTCAGCCATATTCTCTGACGTGTTTGAAGGAAGAGAACATGGTCAATATTAACAGGATATGCCTCATAAAATTTTCTATTGGGAGCTAACTTCGGAATCAAGTGTGGTGTGACGTTGTGCTCATGGATAGTCTGCCACATCCTGTTGGGGAGCAATAACAGTTTGATCGAATGACTCAACATGATGAATTCAAGAACACCTACACGTTTAGAAATGATGAAAAGTGAATAATTGTCCTACCTTCTGCAAAGTCTGAAGTTATAAGCACTTGCACCATCGGGAGCGATTTTGGTGCTGATAGAGGGCAGCGAGACAGGAGAGCCGACACCAGTCACAGGACAACCACTACGATGAAGTTTTCAGGATATTCTAACCGATAAATTATTACCATGGCCGCCATTGTTAGAGGTAGTTCAGTTTATGTTCGCGCCAGAGAGAAATGAGCCAACCTTGTGCTACTTTTGAAGGACTTTATAAAGTATCTTTGGCATGAAGTTTTAGTACAGTTCAACATGATCTCCATAAATGGTTGACATATAAAGATGGTTACGCGCAATCCAAAAAAATTGTTTCAGTTGTTTTGGGAGATAATGCATCTGACAATGAGATCCAGGTGCTTCTAATGGCACAATTGAAGACCCTCTAGCACCAGGAGATTATGATATTTCTGCTATCATCAAAGGTAACCTAATTCCTTACTGTGAGGAGACAGAAGCTCCGATGGATGAGGTTGAAGCTCCCCCAACCCTGGAAGACTAATGCGGGGTGTCAAATTGACACGACAATTGTCGTGTCCTGATCTAGACCGAACCACTTTAGAATTTCTAAAGGGAGATGCTGGCTCTTTGAAGGGGGGTTGATGCCTCCTTTCAATAAAGGGGCGCACTTCTTGTTATACTGGGTTTATTTATTTGCTTTGTGATGTCTAGGGTTTCAGTTTTGATTGTGTTTTTGTTCGGGACAGCCGTCGACGTTTCAGATTTTCCTTCTAGGGCTGTATCCAATGGTCGAGTGGGTGCTACGACTGTAAGTTGCTCCCGAGGTGGCGATTGCCCACATCTACACTTTCGCTGCCTCACTTCCTTCGCTGCCAACGTTGCCTTCCATGCTGCAACTGCCTAAGATAGCATCTCGGTTGCTACTTCTCCCGTTGTTCCCGTTGTTCCCAGCCTCACAACTGCGAGCCCTCCTTTTAGTCTGGCTGCAACCTATATTTCAGCCTGCCCCAAACCCTTCCTCATCTTCCTCCCAGCCCTGCTGCCACCCAACAAAGCCACCCCAAACATTCCTCTACTTCCCTCCAGAGTTGTAGCCACTGTTCCGGCCATCCCCACCTTGCCACGACACTCTTCCTTTCGCTGCCACCATTAAAAAAACAACAATCCTGTTGTTTTCCTGCCCTTGCAACCCCCTACCACTCCTTCCAAACCCTAGCCGACACCTCTCTACCTTGGACCCATCCCATTTTAGCGTTGTGTGTTGTTTTTTGTTGTAATTTCAGTTTTCATTTGTTGTTTTTACTATTGTTGTTTGGTTAAACTCCAGTTTCATATGCGTTCACAAAATGAAGTTTTTTTCTATCCGTGATTCGGAAATGCAGTAGAAACGGACCACCAAAATGACAATTACAGTGTCTTCATACCGCACCGTAGAAGGAAAGCGGAGCCAACCCAACCCTTAGCATAACAGGATAATTTTTGACACCCCTCATTTCTGTTAGGGGGATGGGGATGGCTCGGGACTCTCCTTTGACCATCTTGATTTTGACTAGTGCTTGGGGAGGGGGTTTGTGAAGAGATGAGGATGCCGTGAATGGTGTAGGCAGTGAAGTTGAGGTTATTAATGACATCAATGATAACTAAGAGGAGACTTTATTACTGACTAATAGGAGGGTTTATTACTGTTTTTTGGTAAGGATCAATCAGTTGCTGCCTAAGGTGGACTTATTTGCTTCCTTTTTCATTAGTGATTATCTTTCGTGCATATTACCATTCGATTTTGTTTTATAGAAAATGCTTTTAATTCCCAAATTCTTCCTGTTTGGCAGATAGGACAGTATATTTCTTCAAATGGTGGTGTTGTTACCGCTGAGGAACTTGCTCCTTATCTTGATGTGGAACCTATGGATAAAGCAGTTGTATGTGATCAGTTTCCATCATTTTGCTTTCTCTGCATGATAAAAAATCCTATATGTTTACTTCCTTTTCTTGTTAGTTTGATTTTTTGATGCATTATTTTTTTACTGAAAAATATATGCAGCATTCTCCTTATATTTACTTGTTCCATTTTTTTCCTGAATTTGTTTATCTGGATGTTTTTTGTTTTTTGTTTTTGGAGAGAGAGAGAGAGAGAGAAATTTTTTTTTTCGCACGCGCGCGTGTGTGTGAGAGAGAGTGAGAGAAGTTTACAGTCCTATATTATTTCAACTAAATAAACTGACCTTGCTAAGGTATTTTATTTTGTTGTTTCTTATTTATGATATACCTTTTGATTGGATATCGGTCAATTTTTTAAGTTTTATATAGTATTTTGGTGCAAATAGATAAATGTTATATCTTTTGATTAATGTGACGTTGGGTGTCATCATTAGACTTTGTTTAGGGTTAACCATTTTTTTTTCTTTATGAATCCTTTCTTATTATTCCAATATATCGACCATATTAATGCAACTTTTACACGCTATTGTACATGCCCAATAGCAATTAATTCCACTTATCTATAGTATAATCATTTCTAACTTAAACTTTCCTAATATTATCGAACATTAATGTTGACATTTTTAATTCTTTCACATTTAATTTGACTACAAATGACCTTTTATGTGTCTTTTTTTCATTGTGAGATTCAGAGCATGCATTGGTTAGCAGTGACATTCTTTCCAAGTTTTTCTTTCTTTTTTTTCTTGAATGCGTGTTTGTGTTGATACCTTTAGCAATGTTTAATTCTTAATTGTTTTAATCTTCATCCTTCTGCAAGGTATTGATTATGATTCTAACAGAGTTTTGAGTGTTTGCAGATTTGCAGCTAACCATTTTTATTTTCTCAATGTTGGAGCAGGATGATGAGTCATATATACTACCCGTTCTATTACGGTTTGATGGACACCCTGAAGTGGATGATGAGGTTTGTTATCATAATATCATATCATGTTAGATTCAGGAGAAATTTTACTCATTCTTATATTTTTGGAATTTAAAAACCCCACAGCAATAATTTCTTAGCTGAAGTGCTCTTTCACCCATGCTGAATGTTGTGCAGGATATGCAAAAATAATTTTTTAGGAAACCAGTAGGCAATATGGAAAGTTAATTTGGCTTTGAAAATATGTTGAATTTTTCATTTTCTCCAGTTCGAGTATTTGTCACTTTCATTAGGCATTGTTCTCTGTTTAACTGAAATGGAAGTTAATGTTTCTATTAGACTAAGATTCTTTCAAATATTTCAATGCGTTTTTTTATTTTCACTTTGTGCGTCTATTATATCACATGTTCTATTGCCATCCTGTATCAATCCTGTGTCAAATGCTCACATTGAAAACAATCACATGAAGGTGCAAATCTTAAGTCTACGAAACCGACTATGGCATTTGTGCTTTTGTTGTTTACGTGAGCTTGTTGAATGAGAATGTTCACGTTCACTAGTAAGGGGCAAGTCTTAAGGATTTACATTTTCCCCCTATTTTCTAGGAAGCGATGAACATTAGAATAATGGAATCTTGATAGTTGATGGTTTGCTCCCCATTTCTTTCATTAGAGTATGTAGATATCTTTATAGAATTTCGCTAATTCTTTAGTAGTGATTCCTGACTTAAGTAAATGAGGCGAACTAAATCTGACAATAATCGTACCCACATACTAAAATTTAACATGGACATGTATAATTGGATTTGTGTTAAAAAATATTCTATCAGTTAATATTTTTCATAGACATCATTATTTGTATATTATCAATTCTTTAACACTGGAAATCTTGTATTAAGCTTAACGAACTTTTTTGTTTAGTGTAGCCATTGATGAAATGTTATATTATGTTTTTTTCTTTACTAATATTTAAACTTGGTGATGGCTGCAATATGAAAGACCCATGTAATTCTCGCTAGTTGGGACCTACACTCACCAAGGCTTCCGCCCTCCTTTCTTTCTTTATGCTACCACCTTAGCCTTCAAATCATGAATTTTTTTAATTTTTAACAATTATTTATATTCCATAGTTAACACTCTCATTGCCGGTCTCAAGCCCAAATGTGAAAAATGGAGAATTGCGTTAGGTAATCGACAACCAGCGTAAAACTTGTCAAAAAAATTATGACATGAATCATTTTGATCTTTGTATAAGTGTTAGGGTGTCCCCTGGAAGCGACATGTTGTATAGTTTGAATACAGTGAAAAATGTGCAAGGGCCGCTACACCGACACCTGGGTGTATTGTCAAATAAGCAAGAGTTCTCACGTTACGGACGAATGTGGGCAAAGAAATTAGTCCATAAAACTAATGAAATTAATATTAGGATATGATCTTGGAATATAGGTACTCTCAATGGTAAATTAACGAAATTAGTTAATATTATGATTCTTAGAAAGATTAATATCTAATGTATTCAAGAAATTAAAAGGGTTGGAGAAAAGACTAAGGAGATTGATAACTTAGGTTTTAAACTTCCGTATTCTGGTAAGAGTCACTGGAAATGGTATACGTGTAATTATATATAAGAGTCTGAAAGATAATGTTGTAAAAATTAATAGAGTTGGAGATAAAATTATTGCTCTTAAGATTATCATTGATGCTAAGATTTTTAATATTATAACTGCTTATGCTCCTCAAGTAGGTCGATATAGGGTCTAAAGATAAATTCTAGAATGAATTAGAAGATTTAATACAAATGATACCTCTTGAAGAAACAATTTTTATTGGAGAAGATTTAAATGGACATATCAGTAGAGTAGTAGAAGATTTTAGAAATTTTCATGGTGTCTACGGTTTTGGAGTGAATAATGAAGAAGGTAGTGCTATTTTAGATTTTGCTTTAGCATATGATTTTGTTATTACTAATACTTTATTCAAGAAAAGGTATGAACATCTTATTATTTATAAAAGTGGATCTAATAAAACACAAATTGATTATTTTCTTATGAGTGAGAATTTTATTACTTATAAGAATGAATCTATTAAAACATAAATTGATTATTTTCTTATGAGAAGAAGAGATCGTCGAGATTGTATAGATTGTAAGGTCATTCAAAGTAAGGATTTAAGTATCTAACATTATTTATTAGTTCTTGATTTCAAGATAAAGAGTTGTGAAATAAAGAATACTAGGACTCATCATTGTAGAATTAGATGGGGAAACTAAAATATACAAATAAAATTATTTTTATGAATAAAATTCAAGATTTCAAAATTTGGGATGTTCATGATGAAACAAATACAATGTGGGATAAGTAACAAACACTGTTAAACAAATAACAAAAGTTGTACTTGGAGAATGAAAAATTTTCTTCAAATAAAAACAGTTGGTGGTGAAATAATAATGTGCAAGAAAAGATAAAATATAAGAAGTTACGTTATAAAAATTTGTTTAAATCTAAAAGCTTAGAGAACTGGGAAAAATATCAAACAGCCCGCAGGGGGTCTAAAAGAACAATGTGTGCTAAAAATTCTGCTTTTAATGATCTTTATAATATATTAGATACTAAGAAGAGTGAAAAATATATGTAAAGATTTAACTCAAGTAAGTGTATTAAAAATGAAAATCAAAAAGTGTTTTTCTTAGAAAAAGATATTCAACATAGGTGAGTGAGTTGTTTTGATAAACTATTTAATGAAGTTTCTGAAAATAAGATTGACCTTAGTGATCTTATTATCTTTAATAATAATAAAACGTTTCATTTTTACCATCGCATTTGTAAAAAGGAAGTTGACGAGGCTTTAAAGAAAACCAATGGTGGAAAGACTATAGGACTTGATGATATCCCAATCGAAGTATGAAAATGTTTAGGAGATTTGGGAGTTTCTTGGCTTACTAAATTCAATAATATTATTTTAAAAATTAAAAAAATGTCTGAGGAGTGGAGGAACACTATTTTGGTCCCCATTTTTAAGAGTAAAGGGATGCACAAAAGTGTGCAAATTTTAGAGAAATTAAGTTGATGTGTCATATGTTAAAATTATGGGTGAGGGTAATTTAACATAGGATAAGACGTATTACAAAGATTTCTCATAATGAATTTGGATTTATGCTGAGCATGTCTACCATGGAAGCTATACATTTATTGAGAAGTTTGATGGAAAAGTTCAGAGATAATAAGGAAAATCTGCATTTGATTTTTATTGATTAGAAAAAACTTACGATAAGGTCCCGAGAAATATTCTTTGGAGAGTTCTTGAGAGGAAAGGTGTTGACATGACTTATATTCATGTCTTTAAAGATATGTATACTAGAGTTGTTACTTGTGTTCGAACTGAAGGAGGATTGACCAAATATTTTCCTATTTCTATTGGATTACATCAGTGATCGACTTTAAGCTCATATGTTTTTGCTTTAGTTATGGATGGTCTTATTGGACATTTAGAGGATGATGTGTCTTGGTGTATGTTTTTTGCTGATGATATCCTTCTCCTAAATAAGACAAGAGGAAAAACTCAGGATAAACTTGAATTATGGAGGTCTACATTGGATTGTAAAGGCCTTCGTTTGAGTAGAACTAAAACTGAATACATGGAATGTAATTTTAGTACTAGTAGCTCTAGTGACAGAAGTGTAACTTTGGGTGATCAAATTTTTAGAAGGTGTGAACGATTTAGATATCTTGGGTATGTTGTTCAAAGCGATGGTGATATAGATGGGGATGTTAATAGTAGAATTCAAGTTGGTTGGTCCATTGTTCAAAGCGATGGTGATATAGATGGGGATGTTAATAGTAGAATTCAAGTTGGTTGGTTTAAGTTGAGGAATGCTTCGGGCCTTTTGTGTGATAGAAAAGTACCGCTTAGACTGAAAGGAAAATTTTTTAAGACTTTTGGGGCCTATTGTGTGATAAAAAAAATATCGCTTAGACTGAAAGAAAAATTTTATAAAATGTTGGTGAGTCTTTTATGTGATAGAAAAGTACCGCTTAGACTGAAAGGAAAATTTTATAAGACGGTGGGGAGAGATGTTAATAGTAGAATTCAAGTTGGTTGGTTGAAGTGGAGGAATGCTTCGGGCCTTTTGTGTTGATTCGAAAGTACCGCTAAGACTGAAAGGAAAATTTTATAAGACGGTGGTGAGACCTGCAATGCTCTAAATGGACGCTTAGACTGAAAGGAAAATTTTATAAGACGGTGGTGAAACTTGCAATGCTTTATGATGCTGAATGTTGGCCTTTAAAAGAGAAGCATAATACTAAGTTAAGTGTTGCCGAGATGAGAATGATTCAGTGGATGAGTGACTTTACACTTAGAGACAAAATGCGAAATGAATATATCTGTGATAGCGTTGGTGTAGCTCCTATGAAGGACAAAATTAGAGGAAGTCGTCTTTGATGGTTTGGTCACATTAAGCGTTGACCATCTGATGATCCAATTAGGAGAGTAGATGTTTTAGATTTGATTTATGTTAAGAAAGACAGATGTAAACCTTGGAAGACTTGGGCTTATTGTATAAAAAATGATCTTGATTTATTAGAACTAAATGAAAATATGACACTAAATAGGACATAATGAAGAAAAATGATTCATGTAGCCGAACGCACATAGTGGGATTAAGGCTTTGTTATTGTTGTATTTATATTCTATAGTTGTATTTTTTTGTTGATTTTTAGAATTTAGCAGAATTATTTTATTGATATGAAAATGGGGTATAAATACTCTTACATGAATCTTAGAATAGAAAAGACAAAAAAAAAGATGAAATAAAAGATATAACACCTATATCTCCAATTAATTAATTTATAGTAATTACTTAAAGATAAAGGAAACAACATAAAATATGAAAGCCTAAAATAGGAAAGGAATTAAATTCAATCAAAGGAAACAAATCTAAAACAGGAATAAAATAAATCTAATTCAAGGGAATAAATATAATTCTTATAACTTATAACGAGAATAAATTATTTTGTAATATAACTTCTAGAACTCCCCCTCAAATTGAAACATTTTTTATAACCATGTTCAACTTGGATTTGAAAATATCAAACAATGGGCGATGAAATTTCTTTGTAAGGTAGAACTTGTAGTCTTCATCTGATACTTGGTAATCAACCCCAAGGGTATTTAGGGATATTTTAGCTGACTGCGGTTGGCTTTGATTGTGATTTCTGCAGTGTTTGTAGTTAGGCGGAAGACTCCTACAAATAATGCTACAAGAAAGTTTGCAGGGAATTAGACAATCTACGGGAAAAATAAACTTCTAGTTGACTGCGGTTGTCTTTGACTACAGTTTCTGCGGTGTCTGTGAATAGGCAGAAGACTTTTACAGGTAATGCTGCAGGGAAGTAGACAACCTACAAGAAAAGCTGAGGGGTATGGCTGCAGGGAAAATGAAGAAAACCTACAGGGAAAGTTGCAAGGTACGACCTGTAGGTAAAAAAAAAAAAGAATACCTGCAGGGAAAGCTGTAGGGTATGGTTCTGCAGGTAAAAAGGAAGAACACTTGCAGAAAAAGAAGAACACCTGCAGGGTAAGCTTCAAGGATGGCTTGCAGGTAAAAAAGGAAGAGCACTTTCAGGGAAAGGTGGCTGTAGCAGGGACATGGCCGTAGCAGGGTATGGTAAGGCGGGCATCAATTGGGTATGGTGTGGTGGTTGCAGGGCATTGGAAGGGTCGGGTGGGCTCACGATAGCAAGGAGAAGAGTTGTGGGGTTGTAACATCATTGTTGGATTGCTGGACAACAATAGAACAACGAGGGAAGGGCTTATGGTGATATCAGATAGCGGGACAAATATATAACAACAAACGGTAGTAGTGGCAGGGCTAAGGCAGAGGTGGGGGGTTGGGATAGCCAAAGCAGCGAAATAATTTGTGGGAAGCAACAATAGCGAGGAGGAGAGTGAAGGGATGTAGTTGGCGGCTGGATGGGGGGACCAAGATAATAACCCCCGCAGGAGCAAGCTATAACCAGAGCATCACTCGTCACTTGGGAGATGGTCATCACCTCAGATGAGTTGCAGCCGGAGTACTTCCTTACCATCAGATACACTCTAGAGCGAGAAAACCTGAACGCCAACGGCTGTCCTGCTAGAAAAATATTCCAAAAACTAACTTCCAACTCCTAATACAATACATATATAAGAAATGACTAAAAACGAATGAAAGATGATAGTAAATAAAATATAAGAAAAAAAATGAGACTATTTTAGTGGCCCGTCTCCCGCGATATATTTTTCCGTGATATTGTAGTAGCTACTATACTGTGAGAAAATTGTGTCTGAAAACTCCCGCAACTTATATATAATTTCCTCAAAATGCAAGAATGATAAAATAGATATAATTTAGCTAAAATCCTCGACACTAAAAACATGGAATTAGAAATTTTAATTAAAAAAGTTTGGGAAAAGTCCCTGTATAAGGGGCTACTTGAGAATCACCTCTTTAATGGGAGATTTATGATGTCTATTAAAGGCGTTGATCATCCCCATTTATACATTAATGTTTGTTGAAGCTATTCAGAAGGATTAAGAAAAACACTTTTTTTGAGATTCGCTGTTGAGAATGGGTGCATATGCAGGATTTATTTTTATGTTCGAGTGACTGATGTCCTTCCTTTTCTTTTTGTTTGCAGGGAAATATTCTTTATCGATTTCCATCATTACAGCGTACGGCTTCATCTCAAAGGGTTTCTAGGAAGGACTATGTTGGAAAAAAATGGGCTGAATGGGTTGATGGCATACATAGATTTTTTGAGGAGAAGAAATGGTCTTTCAGGTTAATCTTCTATTGAAACTTCTTGCTTAGGTTTCTGGGTTATCTTCTGTTGATTTTGATTGAATTCTTTTGGTTTTATTGATTGCTTTGACTAGTTTTATGTGAAGCGGAAACTTGTTATGTGTTGACTAGTTATTTTAGTTGACATTAATTTCCTGCTATTTCTTGCTTCCAGTCCAAAACGAAGTTGAATTTGGGTGATCTGTCTACCAAACTATCATTGTTCTTTTGCTGTCCTTGAGTTTTTGATTAATAAATTAATCTAAAGAACTTTACTAAGAATGTTAATTGCATCAGTATTTCAAAATTTTCAATGACAGATTTTGATATCGGAGTTACTCAAACTATAAAAGGAAAAATAAATATTACAATCAATCACANATCTAAAGAACTTTATTAAGAATGTTAATTGCATCAGTATTTCAAAAATTTCAATGACAGATTTTGATATCGGAGTTACTCAAACTATAAAAGGAAAAATAAATATTACAATCAATCACACTTTAAATTAAAATTACAACAAACATGACACAAGCACACAGTAGGGCTCGATCCATAGGTGGTGGCGGTCTGCTAGGTGGTTGGGGAGAAGAAATAGGTGGCTGAAATGGGTTGTAGATGGTTGAGATAAAAAATGGAGGGCAGAAGTCGCATTGGCAGCGAAGCAGAGGGCTTGGACAGCCAGAGCAGCATGTGGGGGTGGCTAGCAAGGCAACGAGGCGCGGTGGGAAAGGCGGTACAGCCAGGGGACAACAAGAAAACTGCAGGNATTGTAGATGGTTAAGATAAAAAATGGAGGGCAGAAATCGCATTGGCAGCGAAGCAGAGGGCTGGGACAGCCAGAGCAGCAAGTGGGGTGGCTAGCGAGGCAACGAGAGGGCTGGTACAGCCAGGGGACAACAAGAAAACTGCAAGTTAGCTGTTTTCTGGATGATGACAGCGAATGGCCAAAGCAGGAGGACTACAGGACAGCAAAGGGCGGCTGTCCGAGGAGATGACAGCGAGTAAGAAGGGTTGGAGGGGGAAGACTGTTGTGAAAAACAGCAGGAATGCGGTTTGAGGAGGTTGAAGCAATGGAGGATGGCCGGGAGCGCCGTGGGGGGAGATGCGGAATGAAATAGGGGAAGATAATCACCACATCTAGAGAGAGATACAGTCGGAGCACCATCCCATCTCTTGGATACAACCCTTAAAGGGAGAAATGGGCGTCGGTGATGTCCTGAAAGAATCTGTGCCAAAATTCTGAAAAATGCAAACAAAGGAAGCACATAAATAAGCTCTAGACACTTAGGATTGGATCTCTCTATGGAAGGAGGCACCAAACCAATGTGGGAGAGCCGGTTTACCCTTTCGGGTCTGGACTGGTTCGGTTCAGATGAGAGAAATTGTCGGATCGACTTTGTAGCAAGTACTATTGTGCTGGGATCACAAAATTGCTTCTGGGTAGCTCCGACATCAGTCTCCCGAGGTTAGGGAGCTTCAAACTTATTTGTTAAAGCTTTTGTCTTGTCATAATAGTCAGGTTGACCTAGTTGAATATAGCGACAGTGTTGCAAGCTTTTGGTAAGTCAATCTTGTAGGCGTTTCCATTCAAAAACACATCTTGATAGAATAAATATCTATTCACCTTTGGCACAACTTGAGTTGGAGCTGCATAACAAAATAAATTCTCACAAGCTAAATTCCAAGCAAGTAAATCTATAATCTGCTTCTCCCACTCATACTCGGCGGGATGTATCTAACAAACAAGTTTGTTATGAGGAATCAACTATGTGATAGAATTTAAGATAGGTTGGACCACACTGAAGTATAACTACTCAGGAGAGATCTCTTCTTCTTCTTTGGTAGGACATTGATACCGTTATAGAATTTTCTTCTCCACCAATCTCTTAAGACAATTTTCAAAATTGTGGTTCATCCCACCTTTCTGACCATTATCGGTGGGTACATTAAATGAATTTAATACCCTAATGACTCCATATGGTCTTCTAGAAGTGTCATAAAAGAATATCATATCTTACATACTAGACACCCTTCAGTAGAGGCAACTCAGGAGGTAGGCTATGTATCTGAAAATTTTGAAATCTTCTAATACGAGGTTGCTTTGTGTCTAGTATTGAATCCTCAGACTCATGCTCCTTTTGGACATCTAATGTTAGTTTTGCTGATGCTCCTCTCATTGCATGCAAAACAGTAGTTCGAGGTACCATAATCCCATATTCTCCATGGATGCCCATTACTTCGGTGTCACAATCTTCTAGAACAACTACTGTCAATTTAATTGAAATCTATCTACTAAGTTCTACCGACCTCAATGATGCCCCTTGTTGGCTAACAACAAATACTCCTCTTTTGTGTCCTCACTTTTTTCATTGTCAACTATGTCATTGCCTCTTTCTTCAACAACTCCTTGCTCAGTGAAATATATCATCCCTCTGGTTGTGCAATCTGCTTTAATATGCTCAAATCCGTTGCTCTTGAAACACTTTATGACTGAGATAGATTTAGGAATACTTGTTCGCTCCACATGCTCTCTACTTTGAATTAGTTTCTCCTTAGGCGGGGTCAGCTTGGATGATCCCTTGAGTATACTCTATTTGTATGATCTTGGGGTCGAACCATGCTTGTAAAATGTGGTGGTCGTTCAGTGATGTGTTCTCTCCACTGTTGACTCTACAGTCTGAACATTTGGTTTGTAGTGAATTGGTAAGTATTGGCACTACATCCCACATTTCATCTCGGACTAGATAGTCATCTTGTTTTTCCCTCACGTTGGAGTAGGTACTTCAGATTTTGCTACCAAAATAATGCATTCTTCTTTAGCTTGCTGGCGGTTAGTTTTACCATTTCATCTGATGAGACGTTCTGACACTCAAGGATACACTACAAGATCCAAAATCACTCAATGAACTCATCTAGATCCATGCGGCCATCGAAATATGACAAATCCACCTTTACTTCAAAATTTTGGTCTCTCAGATATTTCAGGTTATATCTTCGAGGTAAAGGTCCTTTGTCCTTGAAATTTGCATGTTGGAAGATATTCATTTCATTCTTTTGATCTAGCAAGTCATCATTATGGCTACGAGAAACCCATCCAGATTACCTCTTCTCGAAGGTGACAAACCTCTATTGTAATTGGTGGGTTTCCCATTGCCTATCCTCTCTAAAAATCATTTGGACACATGTTTGTGAATTTTTCATAAACCACATCACGTCTTTTCCTCTCGATCAGGCTTCCGATGATTATCTTCTGGGAGATATGGCTAGGTATTGGGCGTTGCTAGGTGAAGGAGGTGTGTAAGAGTGATGTATGGCAGAAAGAAAATTTTTTTAGTGGAGATAGGGTTTGTTATGACGGATGCTAGAAACCATAGGATATGACTGAGATTTGGCTAGCTTTGAAACCAAATGATACCGAAGTTACCCAAAACACAATAAGAAAAATAAATATGCAATTACAATAAAAAACACTTGAAAGGGAAATTACAACAAACACGATACAAACTCATATTAGGGTTCAATCAATGGGTGGTGGAGATTAGCTAGGGGTTGGGAAGCGGAGATAGGTGGTTGAAATGGGTTATAGGTGGTTGGAACAAAAAAGTGAGGGGCTGGAATTTTGTTGGCAATGAAGTGGAAACAAGTGAAGTGGCAAGCGGGGCAACAAGCCATAATGGGAATGATTGGAACTGTCAGGGACAACAAGAAAACAACAGGTTTCCTATTTTTCGGATGACGGCAGCAAATGGGCGAAGCGGGGAGGATTGCAGGATAGCAAAGGGTGGTTGTCTGGGGTTGTGGTAGCGAGCAAGTAGGGTTGGAAGAGGATTGTAGTGAAAAACAACAAACGAGCACGGTTCAGGGCGATTGTAGTGATGGAGGACGGTCTGGAGCGTTGTGGGGGAAGATGCAGAAGGGAATAGTGGAAAATAATCACCATCTCGGGAGAGAGATATGATTGGAGCACCACCTTATCTCTTAAGATATAGCTGTTGAAGGGGGAAACTGACGTCAGCGACTGTGTTGACAAAAATCTTAACCAGAAAGTTGAAAATCTCAAACAAAGGAATCACATAAATAAGCTCTAGATACTTAAAATTGAATGTCACGACCTGCCCCGGTACTTAGAATTAACTAAGACGAGTACAACGGCTGGACGATAACAACATCTAACTATCCACATTTTGAAATCCAATACATATAAAAGAACCACTAATCCACAAAATGTAATAAAATCTAAAGCATCCATAAACAATAACATCTAAAGACAACATCTCAAGCCAGCACTAAACAATATATCAATATCTAAAAGAAACAATGAAGAGAAACTATCATCATAAAAATACCTACCAATAGTGGTCCTCCTCTGGTAAACCAAGTTTCTCATATTAGATATATATAAACCTATAACTTTTCTTCACCTGATTGAAAACATTCATTACAAACCTAAGCATGACTTAATGAGTAATTATGATCTAATATGCATTAAATTATGATGCTTATGCTATGCATGAATGACCAAAAGAAAGTGCATCTCATTACTTAATAAAAATTTGAATTTTCACTCCAATTTTATTCGTTCCAGTTTCACTTTTAAGTATTTATCATTTTAGCTCCTTTAATAGTCAACATAAGATTACCATCATACCCGAAGATATCCTAAAAAATGTGTCCGAAAACACCCACATTTATCATTTCATTTAACGTGCGCGGATATATTGCATCTCCTGTTAGTACCATCTGGGGTAATTCTGTATGACTTAATCATTTACTTATAATTTCATTTCCTTTAAATTACCTCCTTTTAAAAACATTAAGCATTCATTTTTTTTTCGATAATTTCCTTTAATTCTGAAACTACAACATGCATACAATCATAAAATAATTATCTAAAGCATTAAAAAAATTCTTTTTTTTAATAATTTTAAATTTAATACATCTAAGAAAATAATTACTCACATTGACTTAGATGATCTCTGAAAATGTTTTTTCCTTCACTCCACTTTCCCTAGCGTTTTGACCTCTATATCGACCATTAATTCAATGGTTTGATAAATTAAAATCAATTCATATAAAATTAATACCAACTTTAATTAAATTAATTTATATACTTAACTCATAAAATTTATAAATCTTTACCTTATCTTTCTTTGAATGTCTTGATTTCACTTCTTCTTCAATTCCCAAGAAACTATCAAGTGTTCGATTTTTTATTCAAGTAAACTCTCTCTCTCTCTATATATATATGTGTGTGTAACATTTGAATAATTTGCTTCATTTAAATATGAAGGTTTATATTATAAATTGTTCGGATCGATCCCCCGTAAACTAGCACTCTCCTCTAATTTCTCCTTCAAATCTGAAATCACTAATTGTTAATCCTAATTTAAATAAAACTTGTCAATAATATTATTACACACCCACACATCATAACACATATTCATAGAACAATATAAATAAATTAATTTATTAAAAATCTCATTTATACCTTAAAAACTTTCGACCTGCTCTAACTCACACAAGCTCATCTGCAGGAAAAATTATTTCATACGGATCGGACACCGCATCCGATTCGGACCGTAAATCGTCTGATCTACGGTCCGGATGTATTTCGGTGGGCCCCACCTATTTTTTTTTTAAATGGAAATAATTCAGACCATAAATCACGGTAATTCAAAATCGAACATCTGTCTCTGCATGCGGTGTCCGTAAGCAATAATTTCTCCATCAGCAGAGAGCTTTCCTTCTTCCTTTGGTCTCCGCGCGATCCAGAACCACCCGGAAGGTTTGCCAGCTCTCCTTCCTCTTTCGACATAGCCGAAGATTTCCTTCTTCCTCCTCTTCTTTAGCTTCTTTTCCTTTGCACTGCACTAGTGTAAGAAGACGTAGTTTCCTCCTTGATTGCTGCTCGCCGCCGCCTCCTTCTCCTTCCTCTACCTTTGGTCTCGACACAATACCAAAATTTCTTCTCCTTCCTCTTCTCCTACGCACGGCCCGACACTGCACAGTGGTCGCACTTCTTCCTGCAACTTCTTCATTCTTCATCTAGGGCACGGTAGCTTCTTCTATGTCGTTCTCTCTTCCTATCTCTCGCTCGCTCGTTCTTCGAACAGGGTAACTGTGAAAAATCGTATGTTATGATTCCATGAGGGTTGCGACTCTTTTAACCGCCTACATCTTTTTATTTTATTATTATTATTATTATTATTATTATTATTATTATTATTATTATTATTATTATTNTAGTGTACTCGTGTGCTTATCTCACATATTCCTTTATTGCACTAGTTTGCTACTGACCTTGAGCTTATCTTATGCGAGCCTCTTCCATTTTTGTATCTTATTCACTTGTTTGTGGCTGCAAATTTTATTTTGGATAATAGTTGATAGTTGACTTTAAGGAATTTTACATTTATAAATATTGGCATTTGAGTCACATTACGGAAGATTATTGCTTATTGGAATTCTTTTTTCCCTTTTTGCTTTTTTAGTCTTTTTTTTTTTTTGCCGAACTTGTGCGCTTGATGGAGCAGTTTCTTCATTTGATTTTATTTTACTAAGAAATTGGAGATCAACCATGTGAGCTTTGAGAGAATATTTTAAATGCAAAAATATATTTTGGAATCATATTTATCAGTCCAAATTAAAAATTCAAGAGATCCAGTTAAATATTTAATTGAATCCTTCAAATTGAAGTGGATATTGTTTGTTACCAAATAAGGATATAGATATTATGTGGTTGCCATTGTAGTTTTTGTATAAAATTTTAAAGAGGGGNCGCTGAATGTTGTGCAGGATATGCAAAAATAATTTTTGAGGAAATCAGTAGGCAATATGGAAAGTTAATTTGGCTTTGAAAATATGTTGAATTTTTCATTTTCACCTGTTCGAGTATTTGTCTCTTTCATTAGGCATTGTTCTCTGTTTAACTGAAATGGAAGCTAATGTTTCTCTTAGACTAAGATTCTTTCAAATATGCGTTTTTTCTTTTTCACGTTGTGCGTCTATTATATCACATGTTCTATTGCCATCCTGTATCAATCTTGTGTCAAATGCTCACATTGAAAACAATCACATGAAGGTGTAAATCTTAAGTCTACAAAACCGACTATGGCATTTGTGCTTTTGTTGTTTACGTGAGCTTGTTGAATGAGAATGTTCACGTTCACTAGTNCTTTATTACTGACTAAGAGGAGGCTTTATTACTGTTTTGGTAAGGATCAATCAGTTGCTGCCTAAGGTGGACTTATTTGCTTCCTTTTTCATTAGTGATTATCTTTCGTGCATATTACCATTCGATTTTGTTTTATAGAAAATGCTTTTAATTCCCAAATTCTTCCTGTTTGGCAGATAGGACAGTATATTTCTTCAAATGGTGGTGTTGTTACCGCTGAGGAACTTGCTCCTTATCTTGATGTGGAACCTATGGATAAAGCAGTTGTATGTGATCTGTTTCTATCATTTTGCTTTCTCTGCATGATAAAAAATCCTATATGCTTACTTCCTTTTCTTGTTAGTTTGATTTTTTGATGCATTATTTTTTTACTGAAAAATATATGCAGCATTCTCCTTATATTTACTTGTTCCATTTTTGTCCTGAAATTGTTTATCTGGATGTTTTTTGTTTTTTTTTGTGAGAGAGAGAGAGAGAGATTTTTTTTTTTTCGCGCGCATGTGTGTGTTTGAGAGAGAAAGAGTGAGAGAGAGCTCATGAAGTTTACAGTCCTATATTATCTCAACTAAATAAACTGACCTTGCTAAGGTATTTTATTTTGTTGTTTCCTATTTATGATATACCTTTTGATTGGATATCAATCGATTTTTTAAGTTTTATATAGTATTTTGGTGCAAATAGATAAATGTTATATCTTTTGATTGATGTGACTTCATGTGTCATCATTAGACTTTTTCTAGGGTTAACCATTTTTTTTCTTTATGAATCCTTTCTTATTATTCCAATATATCGACCATCTTAATGCAACTTTTATGCGCTATTGTACATGCCCAATAGCAATTAATTCCACTTATCTATATTATAATCATTTCTAACTTTATCTTTCCTAATATTATCTAACATTAATGTTGACATTTTTAATTCTTTCACATTTAATTTGACTACAAATGACCTCTTATGCATCTTTTTTTCATTGTGAGATTCAGAGCATGCATTGCTTAGCAGTGACATTCTTTCCAAGTTTTTCTTTCTTTTTTTTTTCTTGAATGCATATTTGTGTTGATACCTTTAGCAATGTTTAATTGTTAATTGTTTTAATCTTCATCCTTCTGCAAGGTATTGATCATGATTCTAACAGAGTTTTGAGTGTTTGCAGATTTGCAGCTAACCATTTTTATTTTCTCAATGTTGGAGCAGGATGATGAGTCATATATACTACCCGTTCTATTACGGTTTGATGGACACCCTGAAGTGGATGATGAGGTTTGTTATCATAATATCATATCATGTTAGATTCAGGAGAAATTTTACTCATTCTTATATTTTTGGAATTTAAAAACCCCACAGCAATAATTTCTTAGCTGAAGTGCTCTTTCACCCACGCTGAATGTTGTGCAGGATATGCAAAAATAATTTTTGAGGAAATCAGTAGGCAATATGGAAAGTTAATTTGGCTTTGAAAATATGTTGAATTTTTCATTTTCACCTGTTCGAGTATTTGTCTCTTTCATTAGGCATTGTTCTCTGTTTAACTGAAATGGAAGCTAATGTTTCTCTTAGACTAAGATTCTTTCAAATATGCGTTTTTTCTTTTTCACGTTGTGCGTCTATTATATCACATGTTCTATTGCCATCCTGTATCAATCTTGTGTCAAATGCTCACATTGAAAACAATCACATGAAGGTGTAAATCTTAAGTCTACAAAACCGACTATGGCATTTGTGCTTTTGTTGTTTACGTGAGCTTGTTGAATGAGAATGTTCACGTTCACTAGTAAGGGGAAAGTCTAAGGATTTACATTTTCCCCCTATTTTCTAGGAAGCGATGGACATTAGAATAATGGAATCTTGATAGTTGATGGTTTGCTCCCCATTTCTTTCATTAGAGTATGTAGATATCTTTATAGAATTTCGCTAATTCTTTAGTAGTGATTCCTGACTCAAGTAAATGAGGCGAACTAAATCTGACAATAATCGTACCCACATACTAAAATTTAACATGGACATGTATAGTTGGTTTTGTGTAAAAAAATATTCTATCAGTCAATATTTTTCATAGACATCATTATTTGTATATTATCAATTCTTTAACACTGGAAATCTTGTATTAAGGTTAACGAACCTTTTTGTTTACTGTAGCCATTGATGTAATGTTATATTATGTTTTTTTTTTACTAATATTTAAACTTGGTGATGGCTGCAATATGAAAGACCCATGTAATTCTCGCTAGTTGGGACCTACGCTCACCAAGGCTTCCGTCCTCCCTTCTTTTTTAATGCTACCACCTTAGCCTTCAAATCATGAATTTTTGTAATTTTTTACAAATATTTATATTCCATAGTTAATACTGTCATTGCCGGTCCCAAGCCCAGATGTGAAAAGTGGAGAATTGCGTTAGGTAATCGACAATCAACGTAAAACTTGTCAAAAAAATCATGACATGAATCCTTTTGATTTTTGTATAAGTGTTAGGGCGTCCTCTGGAAGCGACACGTTGTATAGCCTGAATACAGTGAAAAGTGTGCAAGTGCCGCTACACCGACACTTGGGTGTATTGTCAAATAAGCAAGGGTTCCCATATTCTGGACGAGTGTGGGTAAAGAAGTTAGTCCATAAAACTAATGAAATTAATATTAGGATATGATCTTGAAATATAAGTACTCTCAATGGTAAATTAACGAAATTAGTTAATATTATGATTCTTAGAAAGATTAATATCTAATGTATTCAAGAAACTAAAATGGTTGGAGAAAATACTAAGGAGATTGATAACTTAGGGTTTAAACTTTAGTATTCTGGTAAGAGTTTCACTAGAATTGATATAAGTGTAATTGTATGTAAGAGTCTGAAAGATAATGTTGTAAAAATTAAGAGAGTTGGAGATAGAATTATTGCTCTTAAGATTATCATTGATCCTAAGATTTTTAATATTATAAATGATTATGCTCCTCAAGTAGGTCGATATAGGCTCTAAAGATAAATTCTAGAATGAATTAGAAGATTTAATACAAATGATACCTCTTGAAGAAAGAATTTTTATTGGAGGAGATTTAAATGGACATGTCGGTAGAGTGGTAGAAGATTTTAGAAATTTTCATGGTGGCTACGATTTTGGAGTGAATAATNTAGTTATTTTGATAAACTATTAAATGAAGTTTCTGAAAATAAGATTGACCTTAGTGATCTTATTATCGTTAATAATAATAAAACGTTTCATTTTTACCGTCGCATTTGTAAAATAGAAGTTGACGAGGCTTTAAAGAAAACCAAGGGTGGAAAGACTATAGGACCTAATGTTATCCCAATCGAAGTATGAAAATGTTTAGGACATTTGGGAGTTCTTGGCTTACTAAACTCTTTAATATTATTTTAAAAATTAAAAAAAAATGTCTGAGGAGTGGAGGAAGATTATTTTGGTCCCCATTTTTAAGAATAAAGAGATGCACAAGAGTGTGCAAATTTTAGAGAAATTAAGTTGATGTGTCATATGTTATAATTATGGGTGAGGGTAATTGAATATAGGATAAGACGTATTACAAAGATTTTTCATAATCAATTTGGGTTTATGCTGGGTATGTCTACTATGGAAGCTCTACATTTATTGAGAAGTTTGATGGAAAAGTTCATAGATAATAAGGAAAATCTGCATTTGATTTTTATTGGTTTAGAAAAAGCTTACGATAAGGTCTCAAGAGATATTCTTTGGAGAGTTCTTGAGAGGAAAGGTGTTGACATGACTTATATTCAAGTTTTTAAAGATATGTATACTAGAGCTGTTACTTGTGTTCGAACTTAAGAAGGATTGACCAAATATTTTCCTATTCTGTTGGATTACATCAGTGATCGACTTTAAGCTCATATCTTTTTTCTTTAGTTATGGATGGTCTTACTGGACATTTAGAGGATGATGTCCCTTGGTGTATGCTTTTTGCTGATTATATCCTTCTCATAAATATGACAAGAGGAAAAGCTCAGGAAAAACTTGAATTATGGAGGTCTACATTGGATTCTAAAGGCCTTCGTTTGAGTAGAACTAAAACTGAATACATGAAATGTAATTTTAGTACTAGTAGCTCTAGTGACAAAAGTGTAACTTTGGGTGATCAAATTATTAGAACGTGTGAATGATTTAGATATTTTGGGTCTGTTGTTCAAAGCGATGGTGATATAGATGGAGATGTTAATGGTAAAATTCAAGTTGGTTGGTTGAAGTGGAGGAATGCTTCAGGCCTTTTGTGTGATAGAAAAGTAACGCTTAGACTGAAAGGAAAATTTTATAAGACGGTCGTGAAACTTGCAATGCTTAATGATGTTGAATGTTGGCCTTTAAAAGAGAAGCATAATACTAAGTTAAGTGTTTCAGAGATGAGAATGATTCAGTGGATGAGTGGCTTTACACTTAGAGACAAAATGCGAAATGAATATATCTGTGATAACGCTGGTGTAGCTCTTATAAAGGACAAAATTAGAGAAAGTCATCTTCGATGGTTTGGTCACATTAAGCGTTGACCATCTGATGATCCAATTATGAGAGTAGATGTTTTAGATTCGATTTATGTTAAGAAAGACAGATGTAAACCTTGGAAGACTTGGGCTTACTGTATAAAAAATGATCTTGTTTTATTAGAAATAAATGAAAATATGACACTAGATAGGACGCAATGAAGAAAAATGATTCATGTAGCCGACCGCACATGGTGGGATTAAGGCTTTGTTGTTGTTGTATTTATATTCCATAGTTGTATTTTTTGGTTGATTTTTAGAATTTAGCGGAATTATTTTATTGATATGAAAATGGGATATAAATACCCTTAGATGAATCCTAGAATAGAAAATACAAAAAAAACATGAAGGAAAAGTTATAACACATATATCTCCAATTAATCAATTTATAGTAATTACTTAAAGATAAAGGAAACGACATAAAATATGAAAGTCTAAAATAGGAAAGGAATTAAATTCAATCAAAGGAAACAAATCTAAAATAAAAATAAAATAAATCTAATTCAAAAAAATAAATATAATTCTTATAACGAGAATAAATTATTTTGTAATATAACTTCTAATACTCTCCCTCAAGTTGAAACATTTTTAACAACCATGTTCAACTTGGATTTGAAAATATCAAACAATGGACGATGAAATTTATTTGTAAGGCTGAACTTGTAGTCTTCATCTCATACTTGGTAATCAACCCCAAGGGTATTTAGGGATATTTTAGTTGACTGCGGTTGGTTTTGATTGCGATTTCTGCAGTGTTTGTAGTTAGGCGGAAGACTTCTACAAGTAATGCTACAAGAAAGTTTGCAGTGAATTAGACAATATACATGAAAAATAAACTTTTAGTTGACTGCGGTTGTCTTTGATTACAGTTTCTGCAGTGTCTGTGAATAGGCAGAAGACTTTTACAGGTAATGTTGCAGGGAAGTAGACAACCTACAAGAAAAGCTGAGGGGTATGGCTACAGGGAAAATGAAGAAAACCTACAGGGAAAGTTGCAATGTATGACGTGCAGGTAAAAAAAAAAAAAAGAATACCTGCAGGGAAAGCTGTAGGGTATGGTTCAGGAAGAACACTTTCAGGGAAAGGTGGCTGTAGCAGGGACATGGCCATCACAGGGTATGGTAAGGCGGGCATCAATTGGGTTTGGTGTGGTGGTTGCAGGGCGTTGGAAGGGTCGGGTGGGCTCACGATAGCAAGGAGAGGAGTTGTGGGGCTGTAACATCATTGTTGGATTGCTGGACAAAAATAGAACAGCGAGGGAAGGGCTTATGGTGATATCAGATAGCGGGACAAATATGTAACAACGAACGGTAGTAGTGGCGGGGCTAAGGCAGAGGTGGGGGGGTTGGGATAGCGAAAGCAGCGAAACAATTTGTGGGAAGCAACAATAGCGAGGAGGAGAGGGAAGGGATGTAGTTGGAAGCTGGATGGGAGGACCAAGATAATAAACCCCGCAGGAGCAAGCTATAACCAGAGCATCACTCGTCACTTGGGAGATGGTCATCACCTCAGATGAGTTGCNATAACAGCGAACGGTAGTAGTGGCGGGGCTAAGGCAGAGGTGGGGGGTTGGGATAGCGAAAGCAGCGAAACAATTTGTGGGAAGCAACAATAGCGCGGAGGAGAGGGAAGGGATGTAGTTGGCGGCTGGATGGGAGGGCCAAGATAATAACCCCCGCAGGAGCAAGCTATAACTAGAGCATCACTCGTCACTTGGGAGATGGTCATCACCTCAGATGAGTTGCAGCCGGAGCACTTCTTCACCATCGGATACATTCTAGAACGAGAAAACCTGAACGCCAACTACTGTCTTGCTAGAAAAATATTCCAAAAACTAAATTCCAACTCCTAATACAATACATATATAAGAAATGCCTAAAAATGAATGAAAGACAATAGTAAATAAAATATAAGAAAAAAAAATGAGACTGTTTTATTGGCCCGTCTCCCGCGATACATTTTTCAGTGATACTGTAGTAGCTTCCATACTGCGAGAAAATTGTGTCTGAAAACTTCCGCAACTTATATATAATTTCCTAAAAATGCAAGAATGATAATATATATATAATTTAGTTAAAATTCTCGACACTAAAAACATGGAATTAGAAATTTTAATTAAAAAAAGTTAGGGAAAAGTCCCTGTATAAGGGGCTNCTCTAGAACGAGAAAACCTGAACGCCAACGGCTGTCTTGCTAGAAAAATATTCTAAAAACTAACTTCCAACTCCTATTACAATACATATATAAGAAATGACTAAAAATGCATGAAAGACAATAGTAAATAAAATATAAGAAAAAAAAAATGAGACTGTTTTAGTGGCCCGTCTCCCGCGATACATTTTTCCGTGATATTGTAGTAGCTACCATACTACGAGAAAATTGTATCTGAAAACTTCCCCAACTTATATATAATTTCCTAAAAATGCAAGAATGATAAAATATATATAATTTAGCTAAAATCCTCGACACTAAAAACATGGAATTAGAAATTTTAATTAAAAAAAGTTAGGGAAAAGTCCCTGTATAAGGGGCTACTTGAGAATCACCTCTTTAATGGGAGATTTATGATGTCTATTAAAGGCGTTGATCATCCCCATTTATACATTAATGTTTTTTGAAGCTCCTCAGAAGGATTAAGAAAAACACTTTTTTTGAGATCCGCTGTTGAGAATGGGTGCATATGCAGGCTTTATTTTTATGTTCGGGTGACTGATGTCCTTTTCTTTTTGTTTGCAGGGAAATATTCTTTATCGATTTCCATCATTACAGCGTACGGCTTCATCTCAANTTTCGGGTGACTGATGTCCTTCCTTTTCTTTTTGTTTGCAGGGAAATATTCTTTATCGATTTCCATCATTACAGCGTACGGCTTCATCTCAAAGGGTTTCTAAGAAGGAATATGTAGGTAAAAAATGGGCTGAATGGGTTGATGGCATACATAGATTTTTTGAGGAGAAGAAATGGTCATTCAGGTTAATCTTCTATTGAAACTTATTGCTTAGGTTTCAGGGTTATCTTCTGTTTATTTTGATTGAATTCTTTTGGTTTTATTTATTGCTTTGACTAGTTTTATGTAAAGCGGAAACTTGTTATGTGTTGACTAGTTATTTTAGTTGGCATTAATTTCCTGCTATTTCTTGCTTCCAGTCCAAAACAAAGTTGAATTTGGGTGATCTGTCTATCAAACTATCATTGTCTTTTTGCTGTCCTTGAGTTTTTGATTAATAAATTCTTCTAAAGAACTTTATTAAGAATGTTAATTGCATCAGTATTTAAAAAATTTCAATGACAGATTTTGATAACCGAGTTACTCAAACTATAAAAGGAAAAATAAATATTACAATCAATCACACTTTAAATGAAAATTACAACAAACATGACACAAGCACACAGTAGGGCTTGATCCATAGGTGGTGGCGGTCTGCTAGGTGGTTGGGGAGAAGAAATAGGTGGCTGAAATGGGTTGTAGATGGTTGAGATAAAAAGTGGAGGGCAGAAATCGCATTGGCAGCGAAGCAGAGGGCTGGGACAGCCAGAGCAGCATGTGGGGTGGCTAGCAAGGCAACGAGGCGCGGTGGGAAAGGCGGTACAGCCAGGGGACAACAAGAAAACTGCAGGTTAGCTGTTTTCTAGATGATGACAGCGAATGGCCAAAGCAGGAGGACTATAGGACAGCAAAGGGTGGCTGTCCGAGGAGATGACAGTGAGTAAAGGGGTGGAGGGGGAAGACTGCTGTGAAAAACAGCAGGAATGCGGTTTGAGGAGGCTGAAGCAATGGAGGATGGCCGGGAGCATCGTGGGTGGAGATGTGGAATGAAATAGGGGAAGATAATCACCACCTCTAGAGAGAGATACAGTCGGAGCACCATCCCATTTCTTGGATACAACCTTTAAAGGGAGNTAGGAGATGACAGCGAGTAAAGGGTTGGAGGGGGAAGACTGCTGTGAAAAACAACAGGAATGCGGTTTGAGGAGGCTGAAGCAATGGAGGATGGCTGGGAGCATCGTGGGTGGAGATGTGGAATGAAATAGGGGAACATAATCACCACCTCTAGAGAGAGATACAGTCGGAGCACCATCCCATTTCTTGGATACAACCTTTAAAGGGAGAAATGGGCGTCGATGGCTGTCCTGAAAAAATAGGTGCCAAAATCCTGAAAAATGCAAACAAAGGAAGCACATAAATAAGCTCTAGACACTTAGGATTGGATCTCTCTATGGAAGGANTTATGAGTAAAATGTCAAAATAGTCCTATAGTCTATAAAAATGTCAAATTACTCTCCAAACTCTTTATGTTGGGGCTGAAATAGTCTTCCGTGGGGATTATTTTAACCCATATTGAAAGAGCTCTGAGACTACAATAATCGCCTTCAAAAAGTCAAGGGTTATTTTGACATCTTTTTTTCCTTTATATATATGGTGTGAATATGTTACGAGGGCGCTTAGCCTAAGGGCTATTTAGTTGTTTATTATTATTATTGTTGGGTATAAAGTCTTGTTATGTTTAGGGTTAGGTTTATGCATGAAATTGAGTTGTGATTCTTAGGTCTATTCTACCTCTCAAATTGTAGGAATTGAGAGAGATCGTCTGCCTATCGAATTGTAGATGTTTATCTTTTTATTATTTTTGAGTTGTTTGGATTATGGAGGACAGTTTTTCGTCAAATCAGAGACAAGTCAAATCAGATCGGGAATGGAAGAAATATTCGTCATCATGGAGGATAGGTTTTCGTCCATAGAAAGACAAATGGGGGATGGATTTCAGAGCATAGGTGAAAAACGGGAGATGATTAAAAAGCTTATAGAGGTGCAGTCCAATGTCATGCCGATTTCAAATTGCAAATCCTAACCAAGGGTTGATCAAGAAATCCTTGATCAGGTCAAAAGTGTAGATCGATTGAGAAGACAACGAGGAATACATCTTCTACCAACAAGAGCATCACCGTAGGACTTCGAGAGTAGGAGGAGTTGAGACTTCTGAGGGAGTGGAATGGACCGGAAATTTGAGGAGGGATGGTCCAAGGGGTATGGAAGAGCACTGGGGAGGAAGGAGGGAATTGAGAGTTGGGTATGCCTATGACCGGAGGAAGGCGTTTCACCCTAGATACATGAGAGAAATACCGGAGGAAGAATAAGCTGGGGTGGAGATGTTAGAGTTAAGAAGTTGAAGATGTCGATCTTCAAGTGGGTGGGTATATCGGGCGGAGCAATACCACTCGATGAATGGGTTAGATGGGGAAGAGAAATGCATGACGGCAGGATTGTGTTTGGAGGGAAAGACCTTAACCTGATTTCAGTGGAAGGAGGTTAGATGCTCAATTCGTTCTTCGGATAAATTTAAGGATTATTTGTTGGAACGTTTGTGAGACCCACACGAGTAATTGGGGAAGAGAAATGCATGGCGGCAGGATTGTGTTTGGAGGGGAAGACCTTAACCTGATTTCAGTGGAAGGAGGTTAGATGCTCAATTCGTTCGTGGGAAATTTAAGGATTATTTGTTGGAACGTTTGTGAGACCCACATGAGTAATTCTATGCCTTGACTCAGAAGGGGACGGTCATGGAATGCAGAGAGATTTGAACTGTTGTCAGGACGACTGTGAGGGATTTTCGAAGCAGAATGGAGGAAAATTTCATGAAGGGTTTAAAGTTCGACATACGGGAAACACTCTGATTACTAAGACCGCAGGGATTGAGGGAGATGATGGAGCTAGCACAGATGGTGGAAGACAATAACCAGATGAAGAAAGCTAACAGGAACAACACAGATGGAGCATCATACAGAACCGTTGCAACCCCGACAATACCAAAAGTTCAGACAGTGGAAGTCCAAAGGAAGGCTGCATCAAACATGAATAATGGACCCTGACCGAGAGCAACACTCAAGCGTCTTATTGAGATAGATTCGGGATAAGCAAGCTAAGGGGGTATGTTTTCGGTGTGATGAGAAGTTTACCCCATGACATCGTTGCAATGATCGAATATTACAAGTTCTCATAGTACCTGGCGAGGAAGCAGAGAATGAAGAAATAGAGAGCTTTGAGGGCGAAAGAGAAACATTCATTTTTTCGCACCTTGACGAGAAGGTGTCTTTTGGGGGGGCTTCTTTTGTACAACTAAGGGTGATTTAGTCATTTATTATTATTATTATTATTGGGTACAAATAGTCTTGTTATGTTTAGGGTTAGGTTTATGCATGAAATTGAGTCTTAGGTCTAGGGTTTGGTAGAATTTCCCTACCTCTCGAATTGTATAAATAGGGAGAGATCGCCTACCTCTCGAATTGTAGGTGTTTATCTTTGTATTCTTGTTGAGTTTTTTGGATTATTACAGAAAAATTGTGTTTGCCCTAATTTCTGCAAAAATCTGTGTCGATTTCTACTTCGAATCGTAACAGAATACAAATTATAATACCTGTATCATCATCATCTTCTATATGGTCAGCAATTATACTTTATATTCTTATCCAAATAATAATCCGTCTCATCAACTCGCCTTATTGCAGCAAGACAAGCACATCTGAGAAAGCAATGGTCATAGGTTTGGGAACACTAAATCTATTTGGANCTGTTCGGGGTTGTGGTAGCTAGCAATTAGGGTTGGAAGAAGACTGTAGTGAAAAACAACAAACGAGTACAGTTCAGGGCGACTGTAGTGATGGAGGACGATCTGGAGCCGTGTGGGGGAACATGCAGAAGGGAATAGGGGAAAATAATCACAATCTCGGGAGAGAGATATGATTGGAACACCACCTCATCTCTTAAGATATAGCCGTTAAAGGGGGAAACTGACGTCAGCGACTGTGTTGACAAAAATCTTAACCAAAAAGTTGAAAATCTCAAACAAAGGAATCACATAAATAAGCCCTAGATACTTAAAATTGAATGTCACGACCTGCCCCGGTACTTAGAATTAACTAAGACGAGTACAACGGTTGGACAGTAACAACATCTAACTATCCACATTTTGAAATGCAATACATATAAAAGAACCACTAATCCACAAAATGCAATAAAATCTAAAGCATCCAGAAACAATAACATCTAAAGACAACATCTCAAGCCAACATTAAACAATATATCAATATCTAAAAGAAACAATAAAGAGAAACTATCATCATAAAAATATCTAGCAATAGTAGTCCTCCTCCGGTAAACCAAGTTTCTCATATCAGATGTATATAAACCTATAACTTTTCTTCACCTATTGAAAACATTAATTACAAACTTAAGCATGACTTATTGAGTAATTATGATCTAATATGCATTAAATTATGATGTTTATGCTATGCATGAATGACCAAAAGAAAATGCATCTCATTACTTAATAAAAATTTAAATTTTCACTCCAATTTTATTCGTTTTGATTTCACTTTAAGTATTTATCATTTTAGCCCCTTTAATAGTCAACATAAGATTACCATCATACCCGAATATATCATAAAAAATGTGTTCGAAAACACTCACATTTATTATTTCATTTAACGTGCTCGGATATATTACATCTCTTGTTAGTGTCATCTGGGGGTAATTCTGTATGACTTAATCATTTACTTATAATTTCATTTCCTTTAAATTACCTTCTTTTAAAAACATTAAGCATTCATTTTTCTTTTTCTCGATAATTTCCTTTAATTCTTAAACTACAACCTGCATGCAATCATAAAATAATTATCTAAAGCATTAAAGAAATTCTTTTTTTTTAATACTTTTAAATTTAATACATCTAAGAAAATAATTACTCACATTGACTTAGAAGGTCTCTGAAAATGTTTTTTCCTTCACTCCACTTTCCCTAGCGCTTTGACCTTTATATTGACCATTAATTCAATGGTTTGATAAATTAAAATCACTTGATATAAAATTAATACCAACTTTAATTAAATTAATTTATATGTGTGTGTGTGTGTCATTTGGATAATTTGCTTCATTTAAATATGATGATTTATCTTATAAATTTTTCGGATCGATCTCTCGTAAACTAACACACTCCTCTAATTTCTCCTTCAAATCTGAAATCACTAATCGTTAATCTTGATTTCAATAAAACTTGTCAATAATATTATTAAACACACCACACATCATAACACATATTCATATAACAATATAAATAAATTAATTTATTAAAAATCTCATTTATACCTTATAAACTTTCGACCTGCTCTAACTCACGTAAGCTCATCAGCAGAGAGCTTTCCCTTCTTCTTTTTCTTTGCTTTCTGCGCGATCCAGAACCACCCGGAAGGATTGCCAGCTCTCCTTCTTCTTTCGACATAGTTGAAGATTTCCTTCTTCCTCCCCTTCTTTAGCTTCTTTTCCTTTGCACTGCACTGGTGTAAGAAGACGTAGTTTCCTCCTCGATCGCTGCCTGCCACCGCCTCCCTCTCCTTCCTCTACCTTTGGTCTCGACACAATACCAAAATTTCTTCTCCTTCCTCTTATCCTACGCACGGCCCGACACTGCACATTGGTCGCACTTCTTCCTACAACTTCCTCATTCTTCGGCTAGGGCACGGTAGCTTCTTCTATGTCGTTCTCTCTTCTTATCTCTCGCTCGCTCGTTCTTCGAACAGGGTAACTGTGAAAAATCGTATGTTATGATTCCATGAGGGTTGCGACTCCTTTATTATTATTATTATTATTATTATTTCTTGATATTACATTGAATCCCCCTATGGCGAGGAGGTGCCAAACCAACAAGGGAGAGCCAGTCAGCCCTTTCTGTTTGGACCGGTTCGGTCAAGACAAGAAATCACCGGATGGGCTTCTGCTGCTTTTTATGCTCGCATTAGTGTAGAACAACTGTAGCTAGGATCGCAAAAGTGCTCCCGGGTAATTTCCACGTTTAATTCCTTATAGGAAAGTTAATATTTATAACTATATCTGTTCTATTCTTAAATGCTTAATTCATCATGATTATCAATAAGTCATTTGAGGTTTTNGAGGAGGTGCCAAACCAACATGGGAGAGCCAGTCAGCCCTTTCTGTTTGGACCGGTTTGGTCAAGACGAGAAATCACCGGATGGGCTTCTGCTGCTTTTTATGCTCGCATTAGTGTAGCACAACTGTAGCTAGGATCGCAAAATTGCTCCCGGGTAATTTCCACGTTTAATTCCTTATAGGAAAGTTAAAATTTATAACTATATCTGTTCTATTCTTAAATGCTTAATTCATCATGATTATCAATAAGTCATTTGAGGTTTTTTTTTTTTCTTAAAAGGTTTATGTCCCTATAGATATGTCATATTTTTGGTGGTTTGCTACCATATCTTTATTNCAGTTAATTTTTTTTCTTAAAAGGTTTATGTCCCTATAGATATGTCATATTTTTGGTGGTTTGCTACCATATCTTTATTAGTATCCTCTAGGACCCTTATTAATATTATAATATTTGTATTATTTGTATCATAGCATATGCCTTATTTGCATGAAAATGTTGGTTAAAATTGATTGTTTAATCTGGCAATTATGACTGTATAAATTAGAGATATATGAAATTTTTTTCTGATGGTATTGTGATGGTATGTCTAAATTCTGAAAGGGTTCCTGCATGAGCCTTAGAGATTAAATGTTACAGAAGGGGGGGCATATAAAATTCAACAATGCATTGAGAAGAATACTTAAAAATTGAAAATTTTTGGAAGTTACGATATCAGTCAAGTTTTTAATGTATTTAGTTGAACTTTATTTCATGCACTTTTTATCAAAGCCATTTATTATTCTCTTGCTATTCCCTCTTTGAGGATTCAACATATATTAGTTGAACTTTGTTAGTCTCATTCTAGGAACGATATTAGATGATGAGATTGTGTTGACTACTACTAATATTTTATGTATTGACGTAGCATGCCTATTTTTGGTAATTGATGAATTACTTTATTGGAAGCACAATAGTTATGTTTTATGTATATTTGTTTGATGAGTTTTAATTGCATAATTCATTGAAGCTAATTTTCCTAAGTAAGAAGATTGTCATGAACCAACTTCCGCTTTAGTCCCACATAAATCATGTTCTCTTAATTGCTCCCACATNTGCCATTCATTATTCTCTTGCTATTCCCTCTTTGAGGATTCAACAGATATTAGTTGAACTTTGTTAGTCTCATTCTAGGAACAATATTAGATGATGAGATTGTGTTGACTACTACTAATATTTTATGTATTGACGTAGCATACCTATTTTTGGTAATTGATGAATTACTTTATTGGAAGCACAATAGTTATGTTATATGTATATTTGTTTGATGAGTTTTAATTGCATAATTATTAAAGCTAATTTTTCTATGTAAGAAGATTGTCATGAACCAACTTCCGCTTTAGTCCCACATAAATCATGTTCTCTTAATTGCTCCCACATGTTAGTGTACTCATGTGCTTATCTCACATATTCCTTTATTGCGCTAGTTTGCTGCTGACTTTGAGCTTATCTTATGCTAGCCTCTTCCATTTTTGTATCTTATTCACTTGTTTGTGGCTGCAAATTTTATTTTGGATAATAGTTGATAGTTGACTTTAAGGAATTTTACATTTATAAATATTGGCATTTGAGTCATATTACGGAAGATTATTGCTTATTGGAATTTCTTTTTTTGCTTTTTATTTTTTTAATCTTTTTTTGTGCCAAACTTGTGCGGTTGATGGAGCAGTTTCTTCATTTGATTTTATTTTATTAAGAAATTGGAGATCAACCATGTGAGATTTGAGAGAATATTTTAAATGCAAAAGTATATTTTGGAATCATATTTATCAGCCCAAATTAAAAATTCAAGAGATCCAGTTAAAGAGATCCAGTTAAATATTTAATTGAATCCTTCAAATTGAAGTGGATATTATTTGTTACCAAATAAGGATATAGATATTATGTGGTTGCCATTGTAGTTTTTGTATAAAATTTTAAAGAGGGGGTTCAGTGTAATTTCTTGTGGGTTTTCTCATTTTTACGTTACTTTATGTACTATTTATGCCTCCATTGATTCAATAAAAAGTAATGTCTTTTGCAAAAATTTGTGTCTAGAAGTTGGTTTTGCCAGCTTTTGAAGGGATTTATATAAATCAATTGCAATTAAGATTATATGACCCTAACGTATCCGTTTCCACTCATTTGTCCTCCTCCATCCTAGCCATCTCTTCGAAGCCTTAAACAACTTCAACTCGCATAAAAATAAAACGAAAGTCCTACCACAAAACCCTAACTTTTTATTTTTTATCAGTTGCAGCCAATCCACAAAAAGATTTTAAGCTTTGTACCCAAATATCCGGTTAACGTAGTCATTTGCAAACAAAATTCAGCTAGAAGCCTATCTCAAAATCCAAAATTTAGTCACTACTTTCCATGGCCTTTCAACCAAGGCTTTTAAAATCAGACTGGCCTGACCGATTCGAGTGGTTTGACTGTGAACTAGTCATATGGCTGGCCCAGTCAAGTTCAAAAATCGGTTCGACATCAAATTGGTGAGGATCAATCGACAATTTGATTGGTGATTCATTGAACAAGTCTAGATTTTATGGATTCATCTGTTTCAAATTTTGCTCTATTTATCACCATTGATCTGTGATCCCATGGTTATAGTTTATTCTATTGAAAATTAAATTTCTAAAATTTATGAACTTAAAATATCATAATATATTAAAGCTCAAACCGTATCTCCCCNAAGTGGTTTGACTGTGAACTAGTCATATGGCTGGCCCAGTCAAGTTAAAAAATCGGTTCGACATCAAATTGGTGAGGATCAATCGACAATCTGATTGGTGATTCATTGAACAAGTCTAGATTTTATGGAATCATCTGTTTCAAATTTTGCTCTATTTATCACCGTTGATCTGTGATCCCAAGGTTACAGTTTAGTCTTTTGAAAATTAAATTTCTAAAATTTATGAACTTAAAATATCATAATATATTAAAGCTCAAACCGTATCTCCCCAAAATTTTGAATTCTTGGTTCTTTCTCACATGTGGCTTTACTGTCATGAGGTGTAATTTTCTCAACAATCGTACTACCTGCAGAATCTGCACCAGCAGTGATGGGGGCTTAACCATGAATTGTGTGAAATTATATAAAATAAGTGTTTCTTTTCTGTCTTATATTATTTTTCTTTCTACGTTTGAATTATGATTTGCTTATTTCTCATCAACAAGGATTAACTGGAAAGGTTATGGTTCCGCTTGGACGCCTTTTTCTGCAGGGAGCTNTAGAATCTGCACCAGCAGTGATGGGGGCTTAACCATCAATTGTGTGAAATTATATAAAATAAGTGTTTTTTTGTAAATTTGCATTCTTTTCTGTCTTATATTATTTTTCTTTCTACGTTTGAATTATGATTTACTTATTTCTCATCAACAAGGATTAACTGGAAAGGTTATGGTTCCGCTTGGACGCCTTTTTCTGCAGGGAGCTCTCTTTCAAATGGAATGAATCAATTATAACTTGGTCTTCTTTATTTTTGAACGTGTTTCTTTCTAATTACTCCTATTTCAGTATGCAAAGCTTGTTTTCTGCGGTTCTTTTTTGTGTTGTGATTGTTAGCCACTTGTAGTCTTGCCTTTTTTTTAGGAGTATAATCTATAATCTATAAAAATGTCAAATTACTCTCCAAACTCTTTATGTTGGGGCTGAAATAGTCTTCCGTGGGGATTATTTTAACCCATATTAAAAGAGCTCTAAGACTACAATAACCACCTTCAAAAAGTCAAGGGCTATGTTGACACCTTTTTTCCTTTTTATATATGGTGTGAATATGTTACGATTGTTTATTATTATTTTTTTTTGGGTATAAAGTCTTGTTACGTTTAGGGTTAGGTTTATGCATGAAATTGAGTTGTGATTCTTAGGTCTAGGGTTTGGGAGAGATATTCTACTTCTCAAATTGTAGGGTTTGGGAGAGATTCTACCTGCCTATCGAATTGTAGATGTTTAGCTTTTTATTATTGTTGAGTTGTTTGGATTCTGGAGGACAGTTTTTCATCAAATCAGAGACGAGTAAAATCAGATCGGGAATGCAAGAAATATTTGTCATCATGGAGGATAGGTTTTCGTCCATAGAAAGACGAATGAAGGATGAATTTCAGAGCATAGATGAAATACGGGAGATGATTAAAAAGCTCATAGAGATGCAGTCCATTGTCATGCCGATTTCAAGTTGCAAATCCTAACTAAGGGTTGATCAAGAAATCCTTGATCAGGTCAAAAGTGAAGATCGACCGAGAAGACAACGAGGAAGACATCTTCTACCAACAAGGGCGTCACCCTAGGACTTCTAGAGGAGGGGGAGTGGAGACTTTTGAGGGAGTGGAATGGACCGAAAATTTGAGGAGGGATGGTTCAAGGGGCATGGAAGAGCACAGGGGAGGAAGGAGGGAATCGAGAGTTGGGTATGGCTATGACCGGAGGAAGGCGTTTCACCCTAGATACATGGGAGAAATACCAGAGGAAGAATAAGCTGAGGTGGAGATGTTAGAGTTAAGAAGTTGAAGATGTCGGTCTTCAAGGGGGTGGGTATATCGGGCGGAGCAATAGCGTTGAATGGGTTAGATGGGGAAGAGAAATGCATGGCGACAGGATTGTGTTTGTTGGGGAAGGCCCTAGTCTGATTTCAGTGGAAGGAGGTTCAGTGGAAGGAGGTTAGATAATTCGTTCGTGGGATAAATTTAAGGATTGTTTGTTGAAACGTTTGTGAGACCCACACGAGTAATTCTATGCCTTGACACAGGAGGGGGCGGTCATGGAATGCAGGGAGATTTGAACTATTGTCGGGACGACTGTGAGGGATTTTCGAAGCAGGAATGGAGGAAAATTTCATAAAGGGTTTAAAGTTCGACATACGGGAAACACTCTGATTACTAAAACCACAGGGATTGAGGGAGATGATGGAGCTAGCACAGATGGTGAGAGAAAATAACCAGATGAAGAAAGCTAACAGAAACAACACAGATGGAGCATCATACAGAACTGTTGCAACCCCGGCGATACCAAAAGTTCAGACAGTGGAAGTCCAGAGGAAGGCTACATCAAACATGAATAATGGACCCTGACCGAGAGCAACACTCAAGCGTCTTATTGAGTCAAAGATTCGGGATAAGCAAGCCAACGGGGTATGTTTTCGGTGTGTGAGAAGTTTACCCCATGACATCGTTGCAAGGATAAAAAATTACAAGTTCTCATAATACATGACGAGGAAGCAGAGAATGAAGAAATAGAGAGCTTTGAGGGCGGAAGAGAAACATTCATTTTTTCGCACCTTGACAAGGTGTCTTTTGGGGGGGCTTACGAGGGCACTTAGCCTAACTGGAAATTTGTCTTTTGTACACCTAAGGGTGATTTAGTCATTTATTATTATTATTATTATTGGGTATAAATAGTCTTGTTATGTTTAGGGTTAGGTTTATGCATGAAATTGAGTCTTAGGTCTAGGGTTCGGTAGAATTTCCCTACCTCTCAAATTGTAGAGATAGGGAGAGATCGCCTACCTCTCGAATTGTAGGTGTTTATCTTTGTATTCTTGTTGAGTTTTTTGGATTATTACAGAAAAATTGTGTTTGCCCTAATTTATGCAAAAATCTGTGTCGATTTCTACTTCGAATCGTAACAAAATACAAATGATTATACCTGTATCACCATCATCTTCTATGTGGTCAGCAATTATACTTTATATTCTTATCCAAATAATAATCCGTCTCATCAACTCACCTTATTGCAGCAAGACAAGCACATCTGAGAAAGCAATGGTCATAGGTTTGGGAACACTAAATCTATTTGGAGTAATTGTTTTGGGAAGCATGCTGAAGTACTTTTTTCTCTCACCTTATCTCCATTTTGTTTTCTTCTTTTCTTCTATATATGCCACCTGACACTTAAATATAACAGGAACACCACAGTTGCGCCTTCAGGTTTCATTTCTTTCGTCTCTGATATATTTCCTCTCCTCCAGGTAAAGCTTCTGCTTTCCCTGAATGTTCATGAAAACTTTTTGAGGCACTTACATACATACCATACAATTCTTATGAATTTACATATCTAACACCTAAACTTTGATTTTTACATTTTTCAACACTCAAAATTTTTCTCATGGCATCGAAAATAGCACCGGTACTGACTTTTTACACGTGAAGTACATCTTTTGATGCATTGGTAAAGTGGTATTAATATAAATATAAAAAAGTTTAGCTGTTAGATCTGTAAATATATAAGAATTGCATGGCATGAATGTTTATATCCTCNGCCGGTACTGACTATTTATAAGTGAAGTACATCTTTTGATGCATTGGTAAAGTGGTATTAATAAAAATATCAAAAAGTTTAGGTGTTAGATCTGTAAATATATAAGAATTGCATGGCATGAATGTATATATCCTCAAAGCGGATCTATATTTTGAGAGGTGTGTGAGGCTTTAATCAACTTCTTGCAGGTTTATGCTGCCTCTTTTTTTGCAATACCATTGTTCCGATGGTTCCTTTTAAGTAGGAGAAATTCTGCTATAGAAAGCAGAAATCTTGCCAGGAGGCAACGAGCTGGAGCTCTTGAATTGCCAGATCCAGCTCTTAGAAAGAAAGTAAGTTTGAAGTTCCCATGCCTTTTTTTTTTTAAGTTGCATTCATTTCAATTCCGTATATTTTCAGTTTTTTTTTTTTTTTATTTTAGTTCAATTCACAAATCTGAATTAATGGTTTCTTTGGATGAAAAGTGGCAGGAGGGAAGTGGTGGGAGTAAAGGTGTCAAAAGTTAATCGCCAACTCGACCTAAACCTGACTCGAAGAATCTAAGTTTGAGTTGCCCAGAATAATTTTTGGTCGGGTTCGGGTCAAGTATCCTAATCCGTTCGATTTTTTAGGTTAGGTTCAGGTTGACCACACATCCTATAGATTACCCAAAACTGACTCGGCCAATCCTAAATTGACTTGAAATCCACCCTCCAACCCGGAAGTGACTTGAAATTCACCCGATTTTAAGCTGAATAATTGTTTTTCCAGATGCTAAATGGGCTATATGGGTCAGGTTCAAGTTGGCAGGTTGAAGGCTGGTTGAGTTTGGGTTGGGATTTTAAACTAGTATGGTATTCGGGTTGGCTTTGAGTCGGACCCGAATTGACACGCCTAGGCAGGAAGCTTTTTATGAGAGCATTTTGGATTTTTCAGAATTAATTGCATTATCTTAAAAGTTAAGTGAGTATTTTTTATGTGATGTAAAAGATTTGGGTGGTATAAAAGTAAAAAAAAAGTAAAGTTTAGGTCTTAGATATGTAAATGTATAGGAATTGGATGGTATGCATGTAAATGCGGCCACTTATAACCATTTCAAACTAATGTGATTTACCCTAAAAATTCCAAAATGCTTATGCAGACTTCCATTCGCCAATTTCTATCCAAAGAACCATAATGTTGACTGGACTATCAAATAATCTGTGGTATAAATGGACAAACGTCACACACCTAACAAATCTAAAGCATAACATTTACATACATACAACTCAATTCCTACATATTTACACATCCAACACCGAAACATCCAAATTTTTGCATACATACCATCTTACTTATGTAAAGATTAAGCGATATATGATATAAATACATAGGAATTGGGTGGTATGGATGCAAATGCCCCAAATCTAAATGCTATATTGTTAATTTCCTGATTTAAAGTCAAATTCCTCAAATAGCAAATGCACCCTCCAAATCCCTGCTGCCATATGTTTGCATAATCCATATATGTATGATTAGCAGCTGCTGAATGCAAGAGAGATGGCGAAGAGGACGGTGATAGGATCGGATAGAATAGTTTATAGCACAGAAAAGGATATTTTAGATCAGGATTATGAGGCCAAGGAATGGGACAGGAGATTCAAAGAACTCTAGATATCAGACTGGAGGATGTTTTGATGCGAATGGCTGCCGGCCAGATTTATGAATTTAGAAAAATATCCTTTGGAATTCCTAAAAATAATTTTAAAAATTGCACTGCCGACCTTGAAATGAATGGGCGGAATGTTTAGGGGGGAAAAAACAATTCATTCATATTGGGCTTTAAAGTCAAATGTTGATAGTGATGTATTATTGTAAGGAGATTTTTGCTTGTTGACTTTTACCTTGTGTGTGTTTATGTAGTGATGATGGAACGGATGATTTTCATTATTGCATAAAAAACCTTTAATTTAATGGAAGATTTACATACATGCCATTAGATTCCTGCCTAAACGTTTAAATAGTGGTATTTTAATGTGGTATGAAGGATTGGGGAGGTATAAATGTAAAAAAAAAAAAGGTAATGTTTAGGTGTTAGATGCATAGGAATTGGGTGGTATGTATGTAAATACCATTTAAATAATTTATAATTTATACTAATGCTTATCGACATGCTATGTCATCTGCGCGGACAAAATTTGTGGGCTCTGACGGAATTAGAATTTCGGGGGATAGGTGTTGACCGCAGTAAAATATTAATTAAAACGTGCTAAATCAAAATTTTATCTGTAAAATAAAATAAAAATAGAATAAATTTAATGAAATGAAAAATATTATTGACATAACTTATGGTTAAGGATCTTAATGTTATCGACATATTTCATTGATTAAAATTGTCAAATATTTATTGTATATCAAAATTCATCGTACCCTCTTGTTCAAACCATATTGTCAATGAATGTACATAAAAAAATTTTCTTTAATATAATATTGTGTTAATCAATGAAAAATTTATGTTTGTGACATTTTTATCTTAATTAATATGTAACATAAATTAGAAATTATTGGGAAAATAAAAAAAATAAAAAATTTTGATGAGCTTTAATTTTAAAATTTTTTAATTGAATTTTTTAAGTGCAATTAGTTTTTTGTGATTGTGAAGTGTCTTCTGAATAAAATTTATTATATTTTAAATTATCAACATTTTTATTAATAAATAGTGTATGGTCAAGAATCAATAATTTTATTATATGTTATTCATTCTATCATTTACCATTATGTCTTAAAGTGAGAAAATATTTGTGTACACAAGACGTACGTCCAGGGGTTATTCAGGGAATACAGGGGGTTGTATCGGGGTTATACCCCTCTATAACCTCCATGTAATCTTCCTGTAACTTATCTATAACCTACAAATGAGTTCCGCGCTTCTGTAATTTCATGGAAACAAATAAGTTACACGAAAGTTACAGGGGAGTTATACTGAGGTTACAGGAGGTATAACTCGGATATAACCCCCCTGTACCCCCTGAATAACCACTGATGTTTGCAGTGCTGCGTACGTCTTATGTACGCAAATATTTTCCCTTAAAGTGACGAGGAGATATCAATTTAACGCTTTGTTACATTAAATTTCTATTTTTATTTTGGCATTCAACACCTTGTAATAATAATAATATTAATATTAATATTAATGATAACAAATAAAAAATAAAAAAATGTGATCTAACAGGAAGTTGAATTTTTTTTTTNTATTGAAATGGCATTTTTTTTAAAAATTATTTATTTTGTTCCATCAAATTGCACATTATGTCTTCATTTAGAGCTAGTAAATGAACAAATAGTTAGTGGGAACCAATTTGGTAATGACATTTCATGGTGATGAATATTGACTTTAGTAAAGATTTGGATGTGACTTCCCATGTTTTTTTCTAAATATGTCAAAATCAATATTGCCAGTTCGTTTTTAATAACATAATTAATGAAAAAGTGAGAAAAGAGTGATCAAACATACCTAATAAAGTAAATGANTCTTCTGTCTACAGAAAAGAATGTTGAATCGTTTCCTCTATTACGCTCTCCCACTTTACATAATACGCCACGCCCTTTTCATCTAACCAAAACAGGCCGCCACTTAAAAAAACCCCGCAGCTTTTATGAGAGATGTCTCCAGCTTCACAATCTGTACATCACAACAAATAATCCATTTTTATCAGTTATGTATGGAGGCATATGCAGTATATATAGCTTTTAATTACACCGTGATATGCTGTACAATTAAAATCATAATTCGGAGTTCCTAGATAGTGTATTTACAGATGTCCGTTGGAATATGATACAGGTTGTTTGTTATGTTATAGCTTCACCTAATACACTGTTAGTCAACTATGAAAAAACTTTATAGAAAGATTTACATACATGCCACTCAATTCTTATGTATTTACATATCTAACACATATACTTGAATTTTTACATATATATGACAGCTTATGTGCGCATGAAAATATGTATGTCATTTATATTTTTAAGATGAGATAATTATAATTTTGATGAGATGTGAAGGATTTGGGTGGTATAAATGTAAATACAGATGAATTTGATGGTATGCATGTAGATATCCGTTCATGGTCATCCATCTGAACGTTATGTGTCACTGGTACATGATGTGGGTTTGAAAATTGTGTGCAGAGGGAGTGTGGGTATTTTCTAAGGGTTTTGGTGGAGCTTCTTCGTCTAGAATAAATTTAAGATAATATGAGTGACAACAGGACCATTAGATTTCAAAAGGAGATGGAGTCCAATAATAGCTTCAATGTGATCTGCTATGCTTTAGACTATTGTTTGTTGACACAATAGGGTTGGAGCATTGAAATGGCATTTTTTTTTTTAAATTATTTGTTTTGTTCCATCAAATTGCACACACATTATGTCTTCATTTAGAGCTAGTAAATGAACGAATAGTTAATGACATTTCATGGTGATGAATATTGACTTTAGTAAAGATTTGGATGTGACTTATTTTTTATTGCCACATTTCATTCATCACAAATCTAATCTAAAGACCATAAAGCTCATGATTCCAGCACAAATAATTAAAAAAAAGGATCAAGGAAAAGAAGGAAAAAAAGAGGAACTGATCTAAGTTTCATTTTCTAAGACGATCTGGCGTTACACAAAAGCGAAAGTGATTAAGAAAACAGACCAAGGAAAAATTAAAAAGCATGCACGGACTCACCCTACCAATAAAGAGGATATATCTTTCTTTCTTTATTTTTTCAACGCATCTTTATATGAGACATGAATAAGAATGACTGAGACAAGAAAAATATAGTGGAATTAAAATGTCTTAAATACCATACATACCACACGATTCTTTATGCATTTACATATCTAGCACCTAAATTTTGCTTTTTTATAATTATAACACCCAATTTTTTCATATATATTACACAAAAAAAACATCACTATCTTAATTTTTTAAAAAATGAAGTACATCTTTTCATGCATAAATAAAATGTAAAAATTGAAGTTTAGTTGTTGGATATGTAAATACATAAGAATTAAGTGGTATGTACTTAAATCTTCCAATTTTTTTTTAATTTGTCAAAATCAATATTGCCTGTTCGTTTTTAATAACATAATTAATGAAAAAGTGAGAAAAGAGTGATCAAACATACCTAATAAAGTAAATGAAGGCAAAAGCAGATGTTGCAATAGTGGCTACTCCGTCAAAAAAATCATTCTGGTAGCCAAATTTTCATCTTTTATTGTATAATATCAAAACAGTAAGCACTGCTACGACAAGTGAAAAGCTCAACCCATCTCTACTCTGCAAAAAAAATAAGCCCAAAAGCACAATAGTCATTCAGGTTCCAAAAAATTCTCATCTAAAGTATTTGAAGTTTATTATCATAAAAAAATAATCTTTGAAAATGAAATCTGAAAGAAAAGATATTCCTTTAAACAGCTCACTGAGCATTATTCATTTTTTAATCAAAGATCTGTTGAGCACAAAACTTGCTTTTAAAATTTAAATCATAGAATCTTGTCATCATGGGGGAAAAGATGTGATGAAAGTGTCAACATTCTTACCTCATATATTAAAGCGGACGAGTTTGAATATCCAGAAAGGTGACCACCAACGTTGAGGCCAATATTGTAAACCGGGGTTCCATCAGGATAGAAAAGGCCATAATTCCTTTCCGAAGTCGGCCCCGGTTTTAAATTCTCATTGAACAGCGCAAAAACATGGATGTCGATGGGCACGGATGGCATCAATGGCGTCCCCTCATTCATCGTTATTCTCCTCAACAAATTCCCATTATAAGCCGCCGCGTTCTCCGGACTGGCTCCGTGCTCATCTGGATCCCCTTTGGACGGCCAGCCCGTCTCCGAAATCTTCACATCAACGTCCCCCACATGACCCATCGCCTTAATCGCAGAATAAACAGAGTCGATCTGAGCGTAGAGCATGTTATCGTATTTCAGATTGGTGTTCGGATCAACCACTCCTGGATTCGGTTCGAAAAGAACGTATGGCAGAGAGATGGAATTGGGATCATCTTTGTAGGCGAAGTATGGGTAAGCGTTTATGAGGAACGGAGATTTGGTCATGGAGTGGAAGTTGAGGAGGGGTTGGATGAACTGAGATAGATCTCCGCGAAAGGAGCCTGAGGAAGGAGGGTAAGAGTTGGCTAAGATGTTGAAGGAGTGAGCGGTGGTGACGCTTATCTGTTTGTCTAATCCGGCTGAGACGAGGGCTTGGTAAACAGACTGCATTGCGGGGAGGAGATTGGCCATTAAGGTGGTGTCGTTGCTTGAGTAGACCTCGTTGCCGACAGTGATGCAGGTGATTCCGGCGTTGGGGATATAAGGTTGGACGAACTGTTGGAGCCA
>JXCR01140775.1:398898-416682 GCA_002079205.1 Phalaenopsis hybrid cultivar
ACAATTGTTATGTATTTACATATCTGACACCTAAACATTCATGTTTAAATGGGTGCCACTGAAATAATTAAATACCAGCATCACTGTCGTTTTACATGTTTTCATGCATAGATTTATGATACAAACATGTTATTGTAGGTGCAAAAATCAAATTTTGGGTGTTAGATATGCAAACACGTAAGAATTGTCTGCACGGTATGTATGTAATTTTTTTCTAAAAAAGAAATATTTATAAATCATATGTTGTTTGAGTTTCAGGGTATTCAACGCTATTCTCAAGCAAAATGCAAAAGTTTAGGAAGAAGCGTCACGCAAGAATAAATAGTTGTTGAAGTTCAACAAACAATTTAAACTTCTTCATTCATTAAATAAGTGCTTGCTTATAATTTACAAAATGTTCAAGTAAATACTAAGATTGAGCAAACTCAAGTTTAAAAAACCACTTCAATTGATTTTAGACTTTGGTGAAAGTGGAATGACATTGCACTATTGCTTGGATCTTACATGAGATTTATTTATTTTAACCTTTGGTGAAAGTGGAAGGAAGTTTTTGACATAAGATTGTGTTAATCAATGTTCAACATAAGATTGTGTTAATCAATGAAAAATTTATGTTTGTGACATTTTTATCTTAATTAATATGTAACATAAATTAGAAATTATTGGGAAAATAAAAAAAAGAAAAAATTTTGATGAGCTTTAATTTTAAAAAATTTTTAATTGAATTTTTTAAGTGCAATTAGTTTTTTGTGTTTGTGAAGTGTCTTCGGAATAAAATTTATTATATTTTAAATTATCAACATTTTTATTAATAAATAGTGTATGGTCAAGAATCAATAATTTTATTATATGTTATTCATTCTATCATTTACCATTATGTCTTAAAGTGAGAAAATATTTGTGTACATAAGACGTACGTCCAGGGGTTATTCAGGGGGTACAGGGGGTTGTATCGGGGTTATACCCCTCTATAATCTCCATGTAATCTTCCTGTAACTTACCTATAACTTACAAATGAGTTCCGCGCTTCTGTAATTTCATAGAAACAAATAAGTTACACGAAAGTTACAAGGGAGTTACACTGAGGTTACAGGGGGTATAAATCGGATATAACCCCCTTATACCCCCTGAATAACCACTGATGTTTGCAGTGCTGCGTACGTCTTATGTACGCAAATATTTTCCCTTAAAGTGACGAGGAGATATCAATTTAACGCTTTGTTACATTAAATTTCTATTTTTATTTTGGCATTCAACACCTTGTAATAATAATAATATTAATATTAATATTAATGATAACAAATAAAAAATAAAAAAATGTGATCTAACAGGAAGTTGAATTTTTTTTTTTCTTCTGTCTACAGAAAAGAATGTTGAATCGTTTCCTCTATTACGCTCTCCCACTTTACATANTACCCCTGATGCACACAGTGCTGCGTACGTCTTATATACACAAATATTTTCCCTTAAAGTGACGAGGAAACACTTTGTTACATTAAATTTCTATTTCTATTTTGGCATTCAACACTTTGTAATAATAATAATATTATTATTATTATTAATGATAACAAATAAAAAATAAAAAAATGTGATCTAACAGTAAGTTAAATTTTTTTTTTTCTCCTGTCTACAGAAAAGAATGTTGAATCGTTTCCTCTATTACAATCTCCCACTTTACATAATACGCCCTTTTCATCTAACCAAAACAGGCCGCCACTTAAAAAAACCCAGCAGCTTTTATAAGAGATGCCTCCAGCTTCACAATCTGTACATCACAATAAATAATCCATTTTTATCAGTTATGTATGGAGGCATATGCAGTATATATAGCTTTTAATTACACCGTGATATACTCTACAAGTAAAATCATAATTGGGAGTCTCTAGATAGTGTATTTACAGATGTCCGTTGGAATATGATACAGGTTGTTTAATATCTTATAGCTTCACCTAATACACTGTCAGTCAACTAGATTTACATACGTGCCACTCAATTCTTATGTATTTAGATATCTAACACATATACTTGAATTTTTACATATATATGCAGCTTATGTGCGCATGAAAATATGTATGTCATTNCCTACATCCTCGGGAGCAGAGCGGCGATTCCTTTCACTATTCAGAAAAGGGTTTATAGAATAGAGGGATACCTCCTGGGGTTACTAACAGACCTATTTATAACCCCAGGAGTAGACCCCACAATATGTAATTACAATATTACCCCTGTACCATACCACGAGGCTTTCCCTCGCACCCCAACCCACGTAACTTCCCAATTTGGACAGATTCTTCCGCTCAGCTCCGCTTCGCTTCGATCTAGCGTCTGTCCCGATATGGTATATGAGCCATACCATAACAAATCTTCACAATGGCGAATATCCAGCCCCTTAGGAGAAAAATACCTGAGAGTTACATCTGCACCACTGTGGGTTGGGCCACCATGCTTCTCTAGCTACTGCAAACATTCAAAAATCCAAGCAATGCAAGAACTTGTTGATAGTACCAGGCTTGGTCAACATATCAGCTGCATTCTCATCAGTATGAACCTTCTGCAACAGTATCTCCCCAGAAGTAATCTACTCTCAGATCTTGTGATACCTGACATCAACGTGCTTGGTTCTCGCATGGTACACCTGGTTCTTAGCCAGATAAATAACACTCTGACTGTCACAATGCAATTGAACTCCACCTTGCTCAATGCCCAGTTCCTTGACTAGCCTAGTAAGCCATAAGGCTTCTTTAGCAGCTTCAGCTACTGCCATGTACTCTGCTTCAGTTGTAGATAATGCCACAATAAACTGAATTGTTGATTTCCAACATATAGGTTCTCCACCAAGCGTGAACACGTACCCAGTTGTAGACCTTCTACCATCCAAATCACCTGCGTAGTCTGAATCAATGTACCCCACAACTGAAGGATCATTCTGCTGACTGCCAGAAATAATTCCATGTCCTACAGTACCATTCAGATACCTGAAAATCCACTTGACTGCTTCTCAATGTCGCATTCCAGATTTAACCATGTATTTGCAGACTTGACTAACAACATGAGTCAAATCAGGACGAGTACATACCATAGCATACATCAAGCAACCAATTGCACTGGCATATGAAACCTTTGCCATGTCTTCAATTTCTGTATCAGTCTTAGGACACTGTTCTGAAGAAAACTTAAAATGATTTGCCAAAGGAGTGCTCACAGGCTTTGCATTGCTCATCTCAAACATTTCCAGCACTTTCTCAACATAGCCTCGTTGAGATAAACATAATCTTCTTGAACATCTATCTCGATGAATTTCAATTACAAGAATCTTCTTCGTAGGACCTAAGTCTTTCATGTCAAATTCCTGGCTCAATAAAGCTTTCAAACCACGAACATCATGCATATTTTTTTGCAGCAATCAGTATATCATCAACATACAGTAACAGAAAAATAATAGAATCATCATCAAGGCTTTTCACATAAACACAACAATCATACTCACATCGCCTGTAGCCAATATGCATCATGTAGGAGTCAAACCGCTTGTACCATTGTCTTGGAGACTGTTTCAACCCATACAACGATTTCTTTAACCTGCAAACCAGATGTCCTGTCTAGGTTGAGTGAACCCTTCTGGCTGCTCCATGTAAATCTGTTTCTCAAAATCACCATTCAAGAAAGCAGTTTTAACATCCATCTGCTCCAAATGCAAATCCCAAATAGCTACTAATGCAACACTGCCCTGATTGAAGTATGTCTGACCACAGGAGAAAAGATTTCATCATAATCTATCCCATTCTGCTATGAAAATCCCTTTGCAACCAGTCGAGCCTTGAACTTTTCCCCTTCTTTTATTGATACTGCTGGTTTTCTTTTATAGACTCATTTGCACCCAATAGCCTTCTTTCCCTCTGAAAGTTGAACTAGCTCCCAAGTGCGGTTTTTCTGCAAAGACTTCATCTCCTCAACCATTGCACCCATCCATTTTTCTTTCTCCTGGCTAGTGATAGCTCCTTGAAAAGTGGTTGGATCATCGCTACTGATGAGAAGTGCACATGAGACTAAGTCTTCATAACCCAATCTGCTAGGAGGCCTTACATTGGTGCGTCTCTGTCTATCTCTGGCTAGATTGTAATTCTGCAGATCATCTGGAATAGAATCACCAGGTGTTGGATTTGAACTTTCACCTCTCTCAGAAGCTACTGGCTGTTGTTCTAAATCCATCTGCACTGCATCTGAACTGGAACTCTTCTCTGTCACCTTGTATTGATTCTGCTGTAACATAAACTGCTCATCAAAAACTGTATCTCTGCTGATCACCATCTTCTTTGCAATTGAATCCCAAAACTTGTATCCTTTCACACCTTTTTCTGCTGATCACCATCTTCTTTGCAATCGGATCCCAAAACTTATATCCTTTCACACCTTTCTTCAGAAAGATGCACTTCTTGGATTTCTCGTCAAGTTTAGATCTTTCATCTCCAGGTACATGCACATAAGCAGGACATCCAAAAATTCGTGAATGATCAAATTTAACTGAATTATCTGTCCATACCTCTTCTGCGACCTTGCCACCCAATGATGCTCGAGGTGATCTATTGAAAGATAGCATGTCATATTCACAGCTTCTGCCCAGAAACTCTTAGGAAGCCCTGCATTCAGCCTCAAGCATCTTGCCCTTTCAGTTAAAGACATATTCATCATTTCTGTCACACCATTCTGCTGTGGTGTCTTCCGCACTGAAAAATATCTCTGAATCTCATGCTCCTCACAGAACTTCTGAAACTGCAAATATGTGTACTCTGTGTCATTATCAGACCTCAAATACTTGATCTTTCTGCCAGTTTGGTTCTCCACCTCAGCTTTCCAAAACTTGAATTTAGAAAAAACTTCAGATTTCTGCTTCAAGAAATACACCCAAACTTTTATGGAGAAATCATCAATAAAGGTAACGAAATACTGAGATCCTCCCAATGACAACTCCCTAGTAGGCCCATACATCAGAATGCACATAGTCAAGGATTCCTTCAGTTTTGTGCTTTTCAGTCATAAAACTGACTTTTGTCTGCTTTCCAAGAATACAGAACTTACAAAGATCGAGCTTGCAGCTTTCAATTCCATGCAACAGATTTCTTCTATGTAATTCCGCCATCCCATGTTCACTGAGATGACCCAGACGCATATGTCATAGTTTTGCACTGTCATTATCTGACTCCACAGAATGAACTCCACCTACAACTATACTCCCTAACAGTCTGTAGATATTACCTGCAGTCAACTTTCTTTTCATCACTGTCAGTGCACTCTTAACAATTCTGATGGTTTTCTTATTCTCATCTGCCTTAGGAATAAAATTATTTCTGTGTAGAGTGCCCAAGAAATTTAAATTCTTCTTCAGATCTGGAATATGTCTGACATCACATAACGTTCTAACTGTGTCATCATACATCTGAATTCTGACTTCTCCAATACCAACTATATTGCAGCATCTATCATCACCCAAATAGACTGAGCCATAATTAATTGATCTGTATGAAGTAAACCACTCTCTGTTAGGTGTTATGTGATAAGAACACCCTGAATCAAGAATTCATCCATCCGTGAACTGAGTTGATGAAACTGAGAGCATATCGTCATCACTGCAATCTGAATTTTCATTCTGCACCATATTTACAGACTTCGATGAATTATCACATTTCTCCTCAATCTACTTCTTCAGCTTTGGACAATCTCGCTTTATATGACCCGATTCCTTGCATTTGTAGCAATAAATTTCTTTTTTGCCTCTAGACTTTGATCTGGAATTTCGCCTTCCAGATCCCTCCTTCTCTTTCTTCCTTCCACGGTCATGCTTACCCTTAACATATAAACTTTCTCCATGAGATCCCCTGCATTCTGCTTCCGCTGGTTGTGAGCCAACAATGCTACAGTAATCTCATCAACTTTGATAGTCTTTTTCTCATATGTCATAGTAGTCACCAGGTGTTCATAGGAAGAGGGCAACGAACACAACAAAATCATCGCTCGATCTTCATCTTCAATACTCACATCAAGCTGTGACAGATCAGTGATTATTTGATTGAAGTCATTAACATGTTATGCCAGATCAGAACCTTTCTGCATTTTCAGCCCATATAATTTTTGCTTCAGATACAACTTGTTCGTTGCAGATGTTTATCTTTTTATTATTGTTGAGTTATTTGGATTATGGAGGACAGTTTTTCGTCAAATCAGAGACGAGTCAAATCAGATCGGGAATGCAAGAAATATTTGTCATCATGGAGGATAGGTTTTCGTCCATAGAAAGACGAATGAAGGATGGATTTCAGAGCATAGATGAAATACAGGAGATGATTAAAAAGCACATAGAGATGTAGTCCAATGTCATGCCGATTTCAAGTTGCAAATCCTAACCAAGGGTTAATCAAGAAATCCTTGATCAGGTCAAAAGTGAAGATCGACCGAGAAGACAACGAGGAAGACATCTTCTACCAACAAGAGCGTCACCCTAGGACTTCTAGAGGAGGGCGAGTGGAGACTTTTGAGGGAGTGGAATGGACCGAAAATTTGAGGAGGGATGGTTCAAGGGGTATGGAAGAGCACGGGGGAGGAAAGAGGGAATCGAGAGTTGGGTATGGCTATGACCGGAGGAAGGTGTTTCACCCTAGCTACATGGGGGAAATACCAGAGGAAGAATAAGCTGAGGTGGAGATTTTAGAGTTAAGAAGTTGAAGATGTCGATCTTCAAGGGGGTGGGTATATCGGGCAGAGCAATACTACGCGTTGAATGGGTTAGATGGGGAAGAGAAATGCATGGCGGCAAGATTGTGTTTGTAGGGGAAGGCCTTAGCCTGATTTCAGTGGAAGGAGGTTAGATAATTCGTTCGTGGGATAAATTTAAGGATTGTTTGTTGAAACGTTTGTGAGACCCACACGAGTAATTCTATACCTTGACTCAGGAGGGGACGGTCATGAAATGCAGGGAGATTTGAACTATTGTGGGGACGACTGTGAGGGATTTTCGAAGGAATGGAGGAAAATTTCATGAAGGGTTTAAAATTCGACATACGAGAAACACTCTGATTACTAAAACCACATGGATTGAGGGAGATGATGGAGCTAGCACAGATGGTGGGAGAAAATAACCAGATGAAGAAAGCTAACAGGAACAAAACAGATGGAGCATCATACAAAATTGTTGCAACCCCAGCGAAACCAAAAGTTCAGACAGTGGAAGTCCAGAGGAAGGCTGCATCAAACATGAATAATGGACCCTGACCGAGAGCAACACTCAAACGTCTTATTGAGTCAAAGATTCGGGATAAGCAAGCCAAGGGGGTATGTTTTCGGTGTGATGAGAAGTTTACCCCATGACATCGTTGCAAGGATAAAAAATTACAAGTTCTCATAGTACATGACGAGGAAGCAGAGCATGAAGAAATAGAGAGCTTTGAGGGCGGAAGAGAAACATTCATTTTTTCGCACCTTGACGAGAAGGTGTCTTTTGGGGCGAGGGCACTTAGCCTAACTGGAAATTTGTCTTTTGTACACCTAAGGGTGATTTAGTCATTTATTATTATTATTATTGTTGGGTATAAATAGTCTTGTTATATTTAGGGTTAGGTTTATGCATGAAATTGAGTCTTAGGTCTAGGGTTCGGTAGAATTTTCCTACCTCTCGAATTGTAGAAATAGGGAGAGATCGCCTACCTCTCGAATTGTAGGTGTTATCTTTGTAATCTTGTTGAGTTTTTTGGATTATTACAGAAAAATTGTGTTTGCCCTAATTTCTGCAAAAATCTGTGTCGATTTCTACTTCGAATCGTAACAAAATACAAATGATTATACCTGTATCACCATCATCTTCTATGTGGTCAGCAATTATACTTTATATTCTTATCCAAATAATAATCCGTCTCATCAACTCACCTTATTGCAGCAAGACAAGCACATCTGAGAAAGCAATGGTCATAGGTTTGGGAACACTAAATCTATTTGGAGTAATTGTTTTGGGAAGCATGCTGAAGTACTTTTTTCTCTCACCTTATCTCCATTTTGTTTTCTTCTTTTCTTCTATATATGCCACCTGACACTTAAATATAACAGGAACACCACAGTTGCGCCTTCAGGTTTCATTTCTTTCGTCTCTGATATATTTCCTCTCCTCCAGGTAAAGCTTCTGCTTTCCCTGAATGTTCATGAAAACTTTTTGAGGCACTTACATACATACCATACAATTCTTATGAATTTACATATCTAACACCTAAACTTTGATTTTTACATTTTTCAACACTCAAAATTTTTCTCATGGCATCGAAAATAGCACCGGTACTGACTTTTTACACGTGAAGTACATCTTTTGATGCATTGGTAAAGTGGTATTAATATAAATATAAAAAAGTTTAGCTGTTAGATCTGTAAATATATAAGAATTGCATGGCATGAATGTTTATATCCTCAAAGCAGATCTATATTTTGAGAGGTGTGTGAGGTTTTAATCAACTTCTTGCAGGTTTATGCTGCCTCTTTTTTTGCAATACCATTGTTCCGATGGTTCCTTTTAAGTAGGAGAAATTCTGCTATAGAAAGCAGAAATCTTGCCAGGAGGCAACGAGCTGGAGCTCTTGAATTGCCAGATCCAGCACTTAGAAAGAAAGTAAGTTTGAAGTTCCCATGCCTTTTTTTTTAAGTTGCATTCATTTTAATTCCGAATTTTTTCAGTTTTTTATTTTATTTTATTTTATTTTAGTTCAATTCACAAATCTGAATAAATTTTGCCTTACTGCAAACTTCGTGGCTTCTTTGGATGAAAAGTGGCAGGAGGGAAGTGGTGGGAGTAGAGGTGTCAAAAGTTAATCGCCAACTCGACCTGAACCTGACTTGAAGAATCCAAGTTTGGGTTGCCCAGAATAATTTTTGGTCGGATTCGGGTCAAGCATCCTAATCCGTTCGATTTTTTAGGTCAGGTTCAGGTTGACCACACATCCTATAGATTACCCAAACTGACTCGGCCAATCCTAAATTGACTTGAAATCCACCCTCCAACCCGGAAGTGACTTGAAATTGACCCANTAAAAGTTAATCGCCAACTCGACCTGAACCTGACTCGAAGAATCCAAGTTTGGGTTGCCCTGAATAATTTTTTGTCAGGTTCGGGTCAAGTATCCTAATCCGTTCGATTTTTTAGGTCAGGTTCAGGTTGACCACACATCCTTTAGATTACCCAAAACTGACTCGGCCAATCCTAAATTGACTTGAAATCCACCCTCCAACCCGGAAGTGACTTGAAATTGACCCAATTTTAACCTGAATAATTGTTATTCCATATGTTAAATGGGTTATATGGGTCAGGTTCGGGTTGGCAGGTTGTAGGCTGGTTGAGTTTGGGTTGGAATTTTAAACTAGTATGGTATTCGGGTTGGGTTTGAGTCGGACCCGAATTGACACGCCTAGGCAGGAAGCTTTTTATGAGAGCATTTTGGATTTTTTAGAATTNCTAAGCTGAATAATTGTTATTCCAGATGTTAAATGGGTTATATGGGTCAGGTTCGGGTTGGCAGGTTGAATGCTGGTTGAGTTTGGGTTGGGATTTTAAACTAGTATGGTATTCGGGTTGGGTTTGAGTCGGACCCGAATTGACACGCCTATGCAGGAAACTTTTTATAAGAGCATTTTGGATTTTTTAGAATTAATTGCATTACTTGTTAGAAATTTTGACACAACGTATAAACTTCAATTTTTACATAGATTCCACCTTACCCACGCATGAAAAAAATTTAAGTGAGTATTTTTNTAGAATTAATTGCATTACTTGTTAGAAATTTTGACATAACGTATAAACTTCAATTTTTACATAGATTCCACCTTACCCACGCATGAAAAAAATTTAAGTGAGTATTTTTTTATGTGATGTAAAAGATTTGGGTGGTATAAAAGTAAAAAAAAAGTAAAGTTTAGGTCTTAGATATGTAAATGTATAGGAATTGGATGGTATGCATGTAAATGCGGCCACTTATAACCATTTCAAACTAATATGATTTACCCTAAAAAATACAAAATGCTTATGCAGACTTCCATTCGCCAATTTCTATCCAAAGAACCATAATGTTGACTGGGCGATCAAATTGGTTCAGATTTAATTGATTGACTAAAAAATCTGCACAGTATGAATGCACACACGTCCCGCACCTAACAAATCTAAGGCATAAGATTTACATACATACAACTCAATTCCTACATATTTACACATCCAACACCGAAACATCCAAATTTTTGCATACANGTAAAGTTTAGTAAATGTATAGGAATTGGATGGTATGCATGTAAATGCGGCCACTTATTACCATTTCAAACTAGTGTGATTCACCCTAAAAAATCCAAAATGCTTGTGCAGACTTCCATTCGCCAATTTCTATCCAAAGAACCACAATGTTGACTGGGCGATCAAATTGGTTCAGATTTAATTGAACGACTAAAAAATCTGCACAGTATGAATGCACACACGTCACTCACCTAACAAATCTAAGGCATAAGATTTACATACATACAACTCAATTCCTACAAATTTACACATCCAACACGGAAACATCCAAATTTTTTGCATACAGACCATCTTACTTATGTAAAGATTAAGCGATATATGATATAAATACATAGGAATTGGGTGGTATGGATGCAAATGCCCCAAATCGAAATGCTATATTGTTAATTTCCTGATTTAAAGTCAAACTCCTCAAATTGCAAATGCACGCTCCAAATCCCTGCTGCCATGTGTTTGCATGATCCATATATGTATGATTAGCAGCTGCTGAATGCAAGAGAGATGGCGAAGAGGACGGTGATAGGATCGGATAGAATAGTTTATAGCACAGAAAAGGATGTTTTAGATCAGGATTATGAGGCCAAAGAATGGGACAGGAGATTCAAAGAACTCTAGATATCAGACTGGAGGATATTTTGATGCAAATGGCTGCCGGCCAGATTCATGAATTTAGAAAAATATCCTTTGGAATTCCTCAAAATAATTTAAAAAATTGCACTGCCGACCTTGCAATCAATGGGGCGGCGGAATGTTGAGAGGGGAAAAGACAATTCATATTGGGCTTTAAAGTCAATGTTGACAGTGATGTGTTATTGTAAGGAGATTTTTGTTTGTTGAATTTTATCTTGTCTGTGTTTATGTAGTGATGATGGAACGGATGANTAAAAATTGCACTGCCGACCTTGCAATGAATGGGCGGAATGTTGAGGGGCTTTAAAGTCAATGTTGATAGTGATGTATTATTGTAAGGAGATTTTTGTTTGTTGAATTTTATCTTGTCTGTGTTTATGTAGTGATGATGGAACGGATGATTTTCATGATTGCATAAAAAACCTTTAATTTAATGGAAGATTTACATACATGCCATTAAATTCCTGTCTAAATAGTGGTATTTTAATGTGGTATGAAGGATTGGGGAGGTATAAATGGGAAAAAAAAAAAGAGCTAAAGTTTAGGAGTTAGATGCATAGGAATTGGGTGGTATGTATGTAAATACCCTTTAAATAATTTATAATTTATACTAATGCTTATCGACATGCTATGTCAACTGAGCGGACCAAATTTGTGGGCTTTGGCGGAAGTAGAATTTCGGGGGATAGGTGTTGACCGAAGTGAAATATTAAATAAAACGTGTTGAATTAAAATTTTATCTGNGTGTCATCTGCGCGGACCAAATTTGTGGGCTTTGACGGAATTAGAATTTCGGGGGATAGGTGTTGACCGAAGTGAAATATTAAATAAAACGTGTTGAATTAAAATTTTATCTGTAAAATAAAATAAAAATAGAATGAATTTAATGAAATGAAAAATATTATTGACATAACTTATATAGTTAAGGATCTTAATGTGGTCGACATATTTCATTGATTAAAATTGTCAAATATTTATTGTATATCAAAATTCATCGTAGCCTCTTTTTTCAAACCATATTGTCAATGAATGTACAGAAAAAATTATCTTTAATATAATATTGTGTTACTCAATGAAAAATTTATGATTGTGACATTTTTATCTTAGTATTTAACATAAATTAGAAATTATTGGGAAAATAAAAAAAAATTAAAAATTTGATATGCTTTAATATTAAAATATTTTTATTGAATTTTTTAAGTGCAATTATTTTTTTGTGTTTGTGAAGTGTCTTAGGAATAAAATNGGTCAAATATTTATTGTATATCAAAATTCATCGTAGCCTCTTTTTTCAAATCATATTGTCAATGAATGTACAGAAAAAAAATTATCTTTAATATAATATTGTGGTACTCAATGTAAAATTTATGATTGTGACATTTTTATCTTAGTTAGTATTTAACATAAATTAGAAATTATTGGGAAAATAAAAAAATTAAAAAATTTGATAAGCTTTAATTTTAAAATATTTTTATTGAATTTTTTAAGTGCAATTATTTTTTTGTGTTTGTGAAGTGTCTTAGGAATAAAATTTATTATATTTTAAATTATCAACATTTTTATTAATAAATAGTGTATGATCAAGAATCAATAATTTTATTATATGTTATTCATCCTATCATTTACCATTATGTCTTAAAGTGAGAAAATATTTGTGTATATGAGACGTGCGCATCGCTACATACGTCCAGGGGTTATTCAGGGATAAGGGGGGTTATATCAGGGTTATACCCCTATGTAATTTCCATGTAACCTACAAATGCGTTCCACGTTTCTGTAGTTTCATGGGAACAAATAAGTTACAAGGAGGTTACAAGNAAAGTGAGAAAATATTTGTGTATATGAGACGTGCACATCGCTACATACGTTCAGGGGTTATTCAGGGATAAGGGGGGTTATATCGCGGTTATACCCCTATGTAATTTTCATGTAACCTACAAATGCGTTCCACGTTTCTGTAGTTTCATGGGAACAAATAAGTTACAAGGAGGTTACAAGGGAGTTACACGAAGGTTACAGGGGGGTATAACCCCTGCACCCCTGAATAACCCCTGATGCACACAGTGCTGCGTACGTCTTATATACACAAATATTTTCCCTTAAAGTGACGAGGAAACACTTTGTTACATTAAATTTCTATTTCTATTTTGGCATTCAACACTTTGTAATAATAATAATAATATTATTATTATTAATGATAACAAATAAAAAATAAAAAAAATGTGATCTAACAGTAAGTTTTTTTTTTTTTTCTCCTGTCTACAGAAAAGAATGTTGAATCGTTTCCTCCATTACAATCTCCCACTCTACATAATACGCCCTTTTCATCTAACCAAAACAGGCCGCCGCTTAAAAAAACCCCGCAGCTTCTATAAGAGATGTCTCCAGCTTCGCAATCTGTACATCACAACAAATAATCCATTTTTATCAGTTATGTATGGAGGCATATGCAGTATATATAGCTTTTAATTACACCGTGATATACTATACAAGTAAAATCATAATTGGGAGTCTCTAGATAGTGTATTTACAGATGTCCGTTGGAATATAATACAGGTTGTTTGTTATCTTATAGCTTCACCTAATACACTGTCAGTCAACTATGAAAAAACTTTATAGAGAGATTTATATACATGCCACTCAATTCTTATGTATTTGCATATCTAACACATATACTTGAATTTTTACATATATATGCAGCTTATGTGCGCATGAAAATATGTATGTCATTTATATTTTTAAGATGAAATAATTATATTTTTTGATGAGATGTGAAAGATTTGGGTGGTGTAAATGTAAATACAGATGAATTTGATGGTATGCATGTAGATATCTGTGCATGGTCATCCATCTGAACGTTATGTGTCACTGGTACATGATGTGGGTTTGAAAATTGTGGGCAGAGGGAGTGAGGGTATTTTCTATAGGTTTTGGTGGAGCTTCTTCGTCTAGAATAAATTTAAGATAATATGAGTGACAACAGCCATGCAAAATAATAATAAGAATGAGGTACTCATTGGTTAGGAATAAACCACCATTAGATTTTAAAAGGAAATGGAGTCCAATAATAGCTTCAATGTGATCTGCTATGCTTTCGACTATTGTTTGTTGACACAATAGGGTTGGAGTATTGAAATGGCATTTTTTTTTAAATTATTTATTTTGTTCCATCAAATTGCACATTATGTCTTCATTTAGAGCTAGTAAATGAACAAATAGTTAGTGGGAACCAATTTGGTGATGACATTTCATGGTGATGAATATTGACTTTTGTAAAGATTTGGATGTGACTTATATATTTTTTTATTGCCATTTTACATTCATCACAAATCTAATCTAAAGACCATAAAGCTCATGATTCCAGCACAAATAATAAAGAAAATTGTCAAGGACAAGAAGGAAAAGAAGAGGAACTGATCTAAGATTCATTTTCTAAGACCCAACTTTTTCATATCTTGCACCTAAATTTTACTTTTTTATATTTATAACACCCAACTTTTTCATATATATTACACAAAAAAACATCACTATCTTAATTTTTAAAAAATGAAGTACATCTTTTCATGCATAAATAAGATGACATATATATTTGTAAAAATTGAAGTTTAGTTGTTGGATATGTAAATACATAAGAATTAAGTGGTATGTACCTAAATCTTCCCCTGTTTTTTTTTTTTAAATATGTCAAAATCAATATTGCCAGTTCGTTTTTAATAATATAATTAATGAAAAAGTGAGAAAAGAGTGATCAAACGTACCTAATAAAGTAAATGAAGGCAAAAGCAGATGTTGCAATCGTGGCTACTCCCTCAAAAAAATCATTCTGGTAGCCAAATTTTCATCTTTTATTGTATAATATCAAAACAGTAAGCACTGCTACGACAAGTGAAAAGCTCAACCCATCTCTACTCTGCAAAAAAATAACCCCAAAAGCACAATAGTCATTCAGGTTCCAAAAAATTCTCATCTAAAGTATTTGAAGTTTATTATCATAAAAAAATAATCTTTGAAAATGAAATCTGAAAGAAAAGATATTCCTTTAAACAGCTCACTGAGCATTATTCATTTTTTAATCAAAGATCTGTTGAGCACAAAACTTGCTTTTAAAATTTAAATCATAGAATCTTGTCATCATGGGGGAAAAGATGTGATGAAAGTGTCAACATTCTTACCTCATATATTAAAGCGGACGAGTTTGAATATCCAGAAAGGTGACCACCAACGTTGAGGCCAATATTGTAAACCGGGGTTCCATCAGGATAGAAAAGGCCATAATTCCTTTCCGAAGTCGGCCCCGGTTTTAAATTCTCATTGAACAGCGCAAAAACATGGATGTCGATGGGCACGGATGGCATCAATGGCGTCCCCTCATTCATCGTTATTCTCCTCAACAAATTCCCATTATAAGCCGCCGCGTTCTCCGGACTGGCTCCGTGCTCATCTGGATCCCCTTTGGACGGCCAGCCCGTCTCCGAAATCTTCACATCAACGTCCCCCACATGACCCATCGCCTTAATCGCAGAATAAACAGAGTCGATCTGAGCGTAGAGCATGTTATCGTATTTCAGATTGGTGTTCGGATCAACCACTCCTGGATTCGGTTCGAAAAGAACGTATGGCAGAGAGATGGAATTGGGATCATCTTTGTAGGCGAAGTATGGGTAAGCGTTTATGAGGAACGGAGATTTGGTCATGGAGTGGAAGTTGAGGAGGGGTTGGATGAACTGAGATAGATCTCCGCGAAAGGAGCCTGAGGAAGGAGGGTAAGAGTTGGCTAAGATGTTGAAGGAGTGAGCGGTGGTGACGCTTATCTGTTTGTCTAATCCGGCAGAGACGAGGGCTTGGTAAACAGACTGCATTGCGGGGAGGAGATTGGCCATTAAGGTGGTGTCGTTGCTTGAGTAGACCTCGTTGCCGACAGTGATGCAGGTGATTCCGGCGTTGGGGATATAAGGTTGGACGAACTGTTGGAGCCAGGCTTGAGCATTGTTGACGTCCATCATGGTTCCGACGTTTTCGTTTCCGATTCCGATGATGAATTCGACGTTGGTGTTGAGGAAGGCGGAGAGGACGGTCTGGTCGGCGTCGTAGAGCTTAATTCTGTTGATGTTTAGGGATTTGAGGAGCGTGGCGACTCGTCTGGGTGAGGGGAGGTTGTTGGCAATCTGGCCGTAGTTGATTCCGACTCCAATGCTGCCTGTGGTTTGGAGCAGGGAAGCTGTTACAGAGATTAGAAATTGTTAGCATTTACATACAATTGTAACATGAGGAAGCTGTTACAATTGTTATGTATTTACATATCTGACACCTAAACATTCATGTTTAAATGGGAGCCACTGAAATAATTAAATACCAGCATCACTGTCGTTTTACATGTTTTCATGCATAGATTTATGATACAAACATGTTATTGTAGGTGCAAAAATCAAATTTTGGGTGTTAGATATGCAAACACGTAAGAATTGTCTGCACGGTAGGTAATTTTTTTCTAAAAAAGAAATATTTATAAATCATAAGTTTCAGGGTATTCAATGCTATTCTCAAGCAAAATGCAAAAGTTTAGGAAGAAGCGTCACGCAAGAATAAATAGTTGTTGAAGTTCAACAAACAATTTAAACGTCTTCATTCATTAAATAAGAGCTTGCTTATAATTTACAAAATGTTTAAGTAAATACTAAAATTGAGCAAACTCAAGTTTAAAAAACCACTTCAATTTATTTTAGACTTTGGTGAAAGTGGAATGGCATTGCACTATTGCTTGGATCTTACATGAGATTTATTTATTTTAACCTTTGGTGAAAGTGGAAGGAAGTTTGACCATGATTTTAATTTATAAAACCACTTTGGATTTGAACTTAAGTTTGACCCCATGGAGCTTGGATGAGGATGGTCAACCACCTTTCAACCAACTTTAAACAACCCTAACTAAATTTAACCAACTTTTATCCACCTTCTAACCAACTTTCAACTATATTCCTAATTATTTTTCATTTAAGAAAAAAAATTGTTGGTGTGGATCCACATTATGTGTTTCATCGCATCTTTCGTATGTCAGGCTTTATGATTTCATTTCTGAACTTTTTTTTGGTGGACTAACATCAACACCTTTGATAAATTGTTGAAAAATATATAGNAAGCCGGAGGAAGGAGGGAAAGAGTTGGCTAAGACGTTGAAGGAGTGAGCGGTGGTGACGCTTATCTGTTTGTCTAATCCGGCCGAGACGAGGGCTTGGTAAACAGACTGCATTGCAGGGAGGAGATTGGCCATTAAGGTGGTGTCGTTGCTTGAGTAGACCTCGTTGCCGACAGTGATGCAGGTGATTCCGGCGTTGGGGATATAAGGTTGGACGAACTGTTGGAGCCAAGCTTGAGCATTGTTGACGTCCATCATGGTTCCGACGTTTTCGTTTCCGATTCCGATGATGAATTCGACGTTGGTGTTGAGGAAGGCGGAGAGGACGGTCTGGTCGGCGTCGTAGAGCTTAATTCTGTTGATGTTTAGGGATTTGAGGAGCGTGGCGACTCGTCTGGGTGAGGGGAGGTTGTTGGCAATCTGGCCGTAGTTGATTCCGACTCCAATGCTGCGTGTGGTTTGGAGCAGGGAAGCTGTTACAGAGATTAGAGATTGTTAGAATTTACTTACATACCACACAATTGTTATGTATTTACATATCTGACACCTAAACATTCATGTTTAAATGGGTGCCACTGAAATAATTAAATACCAGCATCACTGTCGTTTTACATGTTTTCATGCATAGATTTATGATACAAACATGTTATTGTAGGTGCAAAAATCAAATTTTGGGTGTTAGATATGCAAACACGTAAGAATTGTCTGCACGGTA
>JXCR01140775.1:417280-443971 GCA_002079205.1 Phalaenopsis hybrid cultivar
TTTTTTTGTAGCCGTCCCTGTAGCCATTTCTGCTTGTTGGGCCCACCCATGATTATATTTTTACTAATTCACTTAAATTTTTTATATTTGAAAGATTTACATTCATACACAATCCCCTCAAATTTATATTTTTATTTACATGGAAAGACAGTTTGATCTTTTACTCACCTTGAAGCATCAATTTTATCCCTTTTAACAAATCACTTTTGATATGCCATCAATAAATTTTCATCCCGCATAAATGAAGAGGCAATAAACAGGTAATCTTTTGAGCAAAAAATATTCAAACTTCAATTCAGAGTCAACCAGAGCTCCGATTTCAAGAAATTTATAGCCAAACAAACTGGTTCAATGAGACAAACTCAATGATATCAAAATTTACCAAATTACAAGATAAAAGAATAATTCTCATAATTATCAAAATTTTGGAAACTTCATAAAATGACTTTTCAATTTAGGGGTATAATTTTGGTAAATCAAAAATTTCCTACCCTTATTTGATAATCAAAATGATATTTAAATGATCTTGATAATGATCACTTACAGTTTTAAACCCTTATTTAACATAAAAATGACTTTTGAATTTAGGGGTATAATTTTGGAAATCAATGATTCACACCCTTATTTCGTAAGATGACTTTTGAATTTAGGGGTATAACTTTGGAAATCAATGATTTCACACCCTTATTTGAAATCAAAATGATATTTAAATGATCTTGATAATGATCACTTAAAGTTTTAAATCTTTTCAACATTAGCATAAAATGATTTTTGAATTTAGGGGTATAACTTTGGAAATCAATGATTTCACACCCTTATTTGATAATCAAAATGATTATTTAAATTGATCTTGATAATGATCACTTAAAGTTTTAAATCTTTTCAAAAATCAATACACCTACTTAATACATTTAGGTCTTGAGGACTTAGTAGTGAATCCACTTGTTAAAAGAGGATTAGAAAAATCAATATAATCAAACTTTTTTAAAAAACACCACAAGTCCAATTAGGACTAAAATTTGGCCAAGTGTTCTTAATAACACTAATTTGTCNACTGAACAATGAGGATCGAAAATCAAAAGATAGATAAATAAAAAACAATAACATCAGCCGAACAAAAATAGCTGCATCTTACACGCCACACACAATTTTTTCTCCCTCTTTAATACCTTTGGAGCAGTGATTCATATAACATTACCAACTAAACTTCCATTTGCCTTATAAGAACTTCATTCTTATAGGACACAGTCAAATTCAAAACTACATTAGCATTGCTATTAAACAGAGCAAGTTGGAACTTCTTGGAGTTCAAAGCTCGCATACGAACAATCCATAATCTAACCTGAATACTGGATTCTCATACTATGAAATTACTGATTCCTGAACAACAATTATTTATATACATGTATATATAAAGATTAACAAGATCGTAGCGAATAATTCCAACTACTTAGCTGCAAGACATCGCCAGCTTTCTCCTACTCAAACCCTCATCTCCTAAGAAACTAAAAATTAAAACCTGCAATCAATCCCAAGAAAAACGAAAATCAAACAATCCAATCTCCAAATCCTCGATTCCATCGATCAATGCGAAAGCAAGAACGATCAACATCTGTTGCTCAAATCTACCAATCAATTCAAATAAAAGACCTCTCGCCAACATTCAAATCAAGAAATCCATCTCAATCAACGCGAATTCAATCCAAATTCCAAAGATGAAAAAGAAAACGCACAAAAAACAACACAATATGATTCCGATCATCTCCTCCACTGCTGAAATTCCTGAGAACGAAAAAGAAGATTCGCACCTGAGACCAGAAGAAGGAGATAGGCGACGCTGCTCAAGCAGAGACGATCCACCACCTCCATTTGTCTCCACTCTTCTCTCCCTCCCCTCCCCCCTCTAAGCTCTTCTGAACTTTGGCCTCTTCTTCTCTGTATCTTCCGTGCGAATTTTATATATGACCCTCTCCNGAGATAAACGACGCTGCTCAAGCAGAGATGATCCACCACCTCCATTTGTCCCGACTCTTCTCTCCCTCCCCTCCCCCCTCTCTAAGCTCTTCTGAACTTTGGCCTCTTCTTCTCTGTATCTTCCGTGCGAATTTTATATATGACCCTCTCCCGCGTCGGGAACCCCTCAAAGTTTCACCGACACGTGTGCGCCTACCTGGTGTAAATTTCGTGTTACAGCCTGTCATTAACCGCCAGATAAGCTAACAGGGCGAATCCGTAATTTTGATTATTTTGTGGGGTTCTTTTTGGGGGACTTTTCCGATAGCTGACGCGGGAATACGTGCGGCCCATCTGGCGGCCGACTCGCCGGTGACGAGGCAGCGTGTCCTTCTTTTAATTTTTTTGTAGCCGTCCCTGTAGCCATTTCTGCTTGTTGGGCCCACCCATGATTATATTTTTACTAATTCACTTAAATTTTTTATATTTGAAAGATTTACATTCATACACAGTCCCCTCAAATTTATATTTTTATTTATATGAAAAGACATTTTGATCTTTTACTCACATTGAAGCATCAATTTTATCCTTTTTAAAGGATCACTTTTGATATGCCATCAATAAATTTTCATCCCGCATAAATGAAGAGGCAATAAACGGGCAATCTTTTGAGCAAAAAATATTCAAACTTCAATTCAGAGTCAACAGGAGCTCCGATTTCAGGAAATTTATAGTCAAACAAACTGGTTTAATGAGACAAACCCAATGATACCAAAATTTGTCAAATCTAAATCAAATCAAACTCAAAACAAGTCACTAAACCACGTTTGAAAATTTTCCAGACACATTTGAAGGTCAAACGAATGTCCAATATGACGAGTTTATAGTCAATTGGAGTGTCTCGAAAAGACAAATCCAATAAGTCTAAGATCGCTCAATTTTGACAACGTTAAGGTTCTCAAATGTCCAACAAACGTCTTTAGATCGAGGGAACTTTTCCAGAGAGTCTAATCAAAATGATTTATATTCTTGCATTAATTGCAACCGGAACTATAAAAATAGAGTCCCACCTCTCTTATGAGAAAGGGAGGAAAGCTTGAGACATGAAGAAGAGCTTGAAGCATTGAGAATGAGCTGAAATCCAGCACCACTCATGTCGACGTCGACCACCATCGACCACCGCTTACCATCGTCAACCACTGCTGACAACTATCAACCCCCACTTGTCCACTGTTGTGAATCACAATCAATCGTCGTACATTCTTTGCAACAAATTCATCCGCGAGTTGACGTTGTAATTTATAAGACATTATAACCTTATCCAACCCGTGCGACAAGTAGTCATTGTAATCATCAACTTAAAATAGATTTTTACAACTGAGTCAGTTCCCGTCATTTTTTTTTCTTTATAGGCTTTTCACATTAAAACTTTTGGTATCACTACTAGTTATTTTCTTTTATCTTAGTGTGTGTTGAATTCTCGTCCAACGCTAAGATGATAATTCATTACTCCACCGTCGTGAATTACAAGCACGCATCAACTTTGCTATTCATTGCCCTACACCTTGCCAACCTCAAAAAAGAGGTTGGCTCTGCCCCTGCCCATGCTATATATATATATATATATGTATGTATTAATTTGTTAGATGAATTAAAATATACATGAACAAATCCTTTTTATCTAGCATTTAAATACACACCATCCAATTCAGATGTATTTACATATTTAATACCTAAATTTTGATTTTTTTTTACATATATACCTCCCAAACGTGTCATATAACATTAAAAACATCACTATATAGATGTGAAATACATATTTTTATGTATAGATATAATAATATCTATATGTAAAAATTAAAGTTTATGTGGTAGATACATAAATACATAAGAATTGAGCGGTATTTATGTAAATCTTCTTTATATTTAAATCATGTGCATAAAATATATTTCCTTAGATATGCTAATATCAAGAGAATATAAGCCAATATAAAAAGGTATGTACCAAACATGAAATAAATAAAAATTAAGTGGTATATATGCCCCTCAATTTTTAATCATTAATCATTATGAGTTTTAGAGTCTAGTTTAATTTAAATTAAAGGTAATTTTTTAATTTAATGTATTATTTAAAAATTAGTTTTAATACTAATCTTATGATTATTAGTTTTATTATCCATTAGTCAATGGGTTTGAATTCTTCAGCTTTGACCAATAACACTAAGACAAGAAAGAAAGGACAACATACAAATTCAATTTGTGCACAATGACAACTATATATATATATATATATATATATATAAGGAAATTAATATTTGGCAGAGACCTAAATATCAATTTTTCATGCGCAATCCAGCCCCATGATGAGAGTCAGCGTCATATGTCTATAATTAGACCTCACACGCACCACGATAGAGATCGAACCCTTGCTAGAGAGGACTTACAGTGACTCTGTCTACCAACTGGACAAGGAATGCGGCATGATATCTCATTTTGAATTCGAAAAGAATTTGTGAGGTATTTACATACTTAATAGTAAACATTCATATTTATAACATATATATCACTTAAGCTTTTAATATCACGTAAAAAAATAAAATTATTATTATGTTTTAAAAAGTGAAATACACCATGAATAAATTTACAACATCAATATAGTATAAGTGTAAATATCACATTTTAGATATTAGATATGTAATTAGATGGAAGATTTACATTTTTTTTTAATTAATTTTGAAGTCTTTAGATTTATTTTGAGTTATATTTTAAGATTTATCATTTATCATTTTAAAAAAAATAAAAAATTTAATTTTGGAAGTTGATTTTGATATGATTGGCAGGACATGATTTTTAATACATTTTGAATAATTAACTTTGTAGTGGGCCCCACGGGCTTCTTTTTGAAGGAAAATCAGGCATTGAAATATTCAAACTTTGATTTATTCGTGCATAATAAAATTATTATTTTTATATTTAAAAAATTGATAAGAGGAAGAGGACATTCATTTTGAATTGAGCACTATAGATTTTTTATTCTCTTAAGGAAAAGATTTATTTATTTAGATAATACGGTCAAAAAGAGAAAAAAATATTAGATCAGTACTCCGCACGTAGAGCTACGTGTGGAGTCCAATGAAATCACGTCGTTAAGGTGATCGATCCGATAACACAAGAGAATATTCCCCTCGTGTTATTCATGTGTTATTGTGTGTTATTCAAGTGTTACTTTATGTTATTCAGGTGTTATTGTGTTCTGAGAATATTCTCGGTGTTATAATAACACAATAACACATCAATAATACTTCAATAATACACACTAAAACATGAATAACATATAATAGCACCTCAATAACACGTGATGAATATTCTCTTGTGTTACCATGCGATCGTCTATACAGCGTAATTTTATTAGACTCCGCACGTAGCTCTACATGTGAAATGCTAATTTAATATTTTTTTTCCCAAAAAGGAATCGATGATTAAAATCAATTTAATATTTAATTTAATCAATGGTAAATATGGCACGAAATTAATTTAAATATTATGCACGCTTCTAATTATTTTATTTACCACACAATTCTTTGAAATGTTGGGCGAATAAAATTAGGTCATGTCCCAAGAATATTTTCTTACACGAAAGTCACTCGCAAATAGCACATAGGCGGCATTTTTTGTCTTGCGTGGATATAGTATAGGAAAGCATGGTGCTGATCACCGTTGTTTCCTTGTTCTCGAACAGGTTGAGGAGCACTAGTAATTTGTGGCTAGCTCGGGATCGCAATAGAAGCCTTAGTCTAAGGGACTGACTCACGAACCACCCAGCCCTTTCCTGCACTGGGTTGACACTTCCCTGGAACCTCTCGAATGGAATCGGATGATTCCTCCTGCTCAATCATCTTAGACATATTCCACTTCCTGGTAAGTTTCTTCTCTCACTTCTTCCTCGGCTTAGCCTTCGGGCAGCGACGTTGTATGTTAAGTAATAATAATATATTATAGTTCTATTTAATGCTAACTTTTGTTTACTTTTTATTTTAAAACAAAATTGGGTTAAAGGGTGATTGTAGCCCCTTCTAAATTTGTTTTTTTTAAAAAAAAAAAGTTTATATTACTTAACATACACATACTTCCCAAATATCTCTTCGCTTTATATGATTGATGGAGCAAAAATCACCCTAGGAGGCTGTTATGGCTTCATATCCTTCCAGTTTAACCATACATACCAAAACAATGCAAAAGAAGCATTACAAACCATAATCCCCTGAGGAAGGGTGCATAGGCGATGCACTGTGTAGCACTGGAACATGGCGCCTGGTTTCTGGGGCTCTATCTTTGGGTGCCTCGGCATTGGTTCCTCTAGCTTCTAGCACCTGGGTGCTCAAGACTGACACTTGGGCATCAGTACTGCCAAGGGGGTGTATGAGACTAGCAAGGAGCCACCTAGGACTTGCAAAAGAGCGCCCAACGAGCACTTATGCACTCCATTTTGGCTCTTCTGCTCCCCAAGTTACATATATTTGAACTAAATTATTTTATGAAGTAAAATTAGTCATGGCATTTTTTGGGTTCATAATACAAGCAATAACTCAAATATCCACACGATTTATCATTTGTTTAGAAACATGATGCATTATTTNTACACTGCCAACTTTGTTTTGGCGCCTTTTATAAGAAAAATAAAGCTTAAAAAGAGGGTAAAGAAAACACAATTTTTGTTGAGGTCTTGTTAAAGGCCAACTTTCTGTTTGAGTAAATTATGTTTTCGGCAGCTTATACGTTTTCAAAATGTTAAAAACAGTTTTTTCATACAACACCTATCTAGGCACAGTAACAGCTTTTTGGCTGCAGTCTGGGTTTTCCAAAAAAAAATAAAAATTTATAATATTCATCGCACCTAGCTTATTAAAAGATTATTTTAAATCAGTTTATCAGCAGATTATTCAATAATCTACACCTGCCCCAAACAGATCCTAATTGTTTAGAGAATTGTTTAAAGAAGCTTGATGTCTTTGATGTGAACAGTTAATCAATAAATCAAGATTGACCTTTATTAAAAGAAAATGTTACTCGCGGACAAAATATGTGTGGATTTGGTAATATTTGGTGGTTCTACCACAAAATATCACTAATCTGCACGTATGGATTCCTCTCTTTCGGTGCAGCTTTGATTTACATTAAATAGAATTTATCAAATCTAATAAATCTAAATTTATCTAATCATGATTCTGACCGTAAAAATAAATTAAAAAAAATTAAATTTAACAGAACATTGGATTTAATTTTTAATTTTTTTAATATTTGACTCCATTTAAGTAAAAGTCTCCTTCTATATTTGCAATTAATTTTTTGTTTAAATTAAAAATTGTATAAACGGCTACTTAATGTTGATTTCGACTGCATTAATTATAAAGATAATTAGATAGATAGATAATTAAAAAAATTAATATTTTCATTAAAAACAAAAAATAGTTCTGAATACTCTAATTATCTAAAATAGACATTTATCTGANCGAATCACAATCAATCGTCGTACATTCTTTGCAACAAGCTCATCCGCGAGTTGACGTTGTAATTCATAAAACATTATAATCCTATCCGACCTGTGCGACAAGTAGTCATTGTAATCATCAACTTAAAATAGATTTTTACAGCTGAGTCAGTCCCCGTCATTTTTTTTTTCCTTTATGGGTTTTCCACGTTAAAACTTTTGGTATCACTATTAGTTATTTTTTTTATCTTAGTGTGTGTTGAATGCTCGTGCAACACTAAAATTATAATCTATTACTCCACCGTCGCGATTACAAGCACGCATCAACTTTGCTATTCATTGTCCTAGCCCCTTGCCAACCTCAAAAAAGAGGATGGCTCTGCCCCTGCCCATGCTATATATATGTATGTATTAATTTGTTAGATGAATTAAAATATACATGAACAAATCCTTTTTATCTAGCATTTAAATACACACCATCCAATTCAGATGTATTTACATATTTAATACCTAAAATTTGATTTTTTTTACATATATACCTCCCAAACGTTTCATATAACATTAAAAACATCACTATATAGAAGTGAAATACATATTTTTATGTATAGATAAAATAATATCTATATGTAAAAATTAAAGTTTATGTGGTAGATACATAAATACATAAGAATTGAGCGGTATGTATGTAAATCTTCCTTATATTTAAATCATGTGCATAAAATATATTTCCTTAGATAAACTAATATCAAGAGAATATAAGCCAATATAAAAAGGTATGTACCAAACATGAAATAAATAAAAATTAAGTGGTATATATGCCCCTCAATTTTTAATCATTAATCATTATGATTTTTAGAGTCTAGTTTAATTTAAATTAAAGGTAATTTTTAAATTTAATGTATTATTTAAAAATTAATTTTATTAAAAAGTATATAAATCAGACAAAATTTTGATTAAAATATCTTTCTAACTATTATTAATACTAATCTTATGATTATTAGTATTATTATCAATTAGTCAATGGGTTTGAATTCTTCAGCTTTGACAAATAAACACTAAGACAAGAAAGAAAGGACAACATACAAATTCAATTTGTGCACAATGACAACTATATATATATATATATATAAGAAAATCGATATTTGGCAGAGGCCTAAATATCGATTTTTCATGCGCAATCCGGCCCCATGATGAGAGTCTGCGCCATGTGCCTATAATTTGACCTCCCACGCACCACGGTAGGGATTGAACCCATGTTAGAGGGGACTTACAGTGACCCTGCCTACCAACTGGACAAGGAATGCGGCACGATATCTCATTTTGAATTCAAAAAGAATTTGTGAGGTATTTACATACTTAATAGTAAACATTCATATTTATAACATATATATCACTTAAGCTTTTGATATCACATAAAAAAAAATAAAATTATTATTATGTTTTAAAAAGTGAAATACGCCATGAATAAATTCACAACATCAATGTAATATAAATGTAAATATCACATTTTAGATGTTAGATATGTAATTAGAAGGAAGATTTACATTTTTTTTAAAATTAATTTTTAAGTGTGTAGATTTATTTTGAGTTATATTTTAAGATTTATCATTTTAAAAAAATAAAAATTTAATTTTGGAAGTTGATTTTGATATGATTGGCAGGACATGATTTTTAATACATTTTGAATAATTACCCAATTATATAATTTGAGTTTGTAGTGGGCCCCACGGGCTTCTTTTTGAAGGAAAGTCGGCATTGAAATATTCAAAACTTTGATTTATTCGCGCATAATAAAAATATTATTTTTATATTTAAAAAATTAAAAGCGGAAGAGGACATTCATTTTGAATTGAGCACTATGGATTTTTTCATAAGGAAGAGATTTATTTATTTAGATAATGCGGTCAAAAAGAGGAAAAAATATTACATCAGGATTCCGCACGTAGGAGTCCAATAAAATTATGTCGTGAAGGTGATCGGCCCGGTAACACAAGGGAATATTCCTCTCATGTTATTCATGTGTTATTGTACGTTATTCAAGTGTTATTTTATGTTATTCAGGTGTTATTGTGTTCTGGGAATATTCTCGGTGTTATAATAACACAATAACACATCAATAATACTTGAATAATACACAGTAAAACTTGAATAACACATAATAACACATGAATAACGCGTGGGGAATAATCCCTTGTGTTACCGGGCAATCACCTATACGTTGTAATTTTATTAGACTCCGCAACGTCGCTCTACGTGTGAAGTCCTGATGTAATATTTTTTTTCCCCCAAAAAGAGATCGATGATTAAAATCAATTTAATATTTAATTTAATCAATGGTAAATATGATACGAAATTAATTTAAATATTATGCACGCTTCTAATTATTTTATTTACCACACAATTCTTTGAAATGTTGGGCGAATAAAATTAGGTCATGTCCCAAGAATATTTTCTTACATTAAAGTCCCTCGCAAATAGCACATAGGCGGCATTTTTTGTCTTGCGTGGATATAGTTCAGGAAAGCATAGTGCTGATCACCGTTGTTTCTTTGTCCTCGAACAGGTTGAGGAGCACCAGCAATTTGTGGCTAGCTCGGGATCGCAATAGAAGCCTTAGTCTAAGGGACTGACTCACGAACCACCCAGCCCTTTCCTGCACTGGGTTGACACTTCCCTGGAGTAGACATATTCCACTTCCTGGCAAGTTTCTACTCTCACTTCTTCCTCGGCTTAGCCTTCGGGCAGCGACGTTGTATGTTAAGTAATAATAATATATTACAGTTCTATTTAATGCTAACTTTTGTTTACTCTTTATTTAAAAAAAAAATTGGGTTAAAGGTGATTGTAGCCCCTTCTAAATTTGTTTTTTTTTAAAAAAAGTTTACACATACTTTCCAAATATCTCTTCGCTTTATATGATTGATGGAGCAAAAATCACCCCAGAAGGCTGTTATGGCTTCATATCCATCCAATTTAACCATACAGACCAAAACAATGCAAAAGAAACGCTACAAACCATAATCCCCTGAGGTAGGGTGCATAGGCGCTGCATTGTGTAGCACTGGGACATGGCGCCTGGTTTTTGGGGCTCTATCTTTGGGTGCCTCGGCATTGGTTCCTCTAGCTTCTAGCGCCTGGGTGCTCAAGAATGACACTTGGGCATCAGTACTGCCAAGGGGGTGTATGAGACTAGCAAGGAGCCACCTAGGACATGCAAAAGAGCGCCCAACGAGCACTTATGCACTCCATTTTGGCTCTTCTGCTCCCCAAGTTACATATATCTGAACTAAATTATTTTATGAAGTAAAATTAGTCATGACATTATTTCGGTTCATAATACAAGCAATAACTCAAATATCCACACGATTTATCATTTGTTTAGAAACATGATGCATTATTTTGAAGATTATCAACTTAGTAACTTAGCATTTGTTTTTATAATCAAACTAGCACTGGAGGTGGATTTCTGACTTTGGTAGCTTGCTCAAAGGCATAGGCTATCTCAATCAATATAGCATCTGAACCTTGCAATCCAGCAAAAGAAATACCAAAGGGTTCACCAATGCTATTGTATCCGGCTGGAACATTAATGATGGGAAAGGCGCCTAGGGACATTACAATTGAAGCATAATGTTGTGGGAACAAAACAATATCTAATTTTTTTTCTATCATTAGATCCTCCATACCCTCTTTAGAGAGTTGGGCCATTATTTTTATANGTGAAAACGAAAAAGAAGATTCGCACCTGAGACCAGAAGAAGGAGATAGACGACGCTGCTCAAGCAGAGACGATCCAACACCTCCATTTGTCTCCACTCTTCTCTCCCTCCCCTCCCCCCTCTCTAAGCTCTTCTGAACTTTGGCCTCTTCTTCTCTGTATCTTCCGTGCGAATTTTATATATGACCCTCTCCCGCGTCGGGAGCCCCTCAAAGTTTCACCGACACGTGTACGCCGACCTGGTGCAAATTTCGTGTTACAGCCTGTCATTAACCGCCAGATAAGCTACCAGGGCGAATCCGTAATTTTGATTATTTTGTGGGGTTCGTTTTGGGGGACTTTTCCGATGGCTGACGCGGGAATACGTGCGGCCCATCTGGCGGCCGACTCGCCGGTGACGAGGCAGCGTCCTTCTTTCTATTTTTTTTGTAGCCGTCCCTGTTGCCTTTTCTGCTTGTTGGGCCCACCCATGATTATATTTTTACTAATTCACTTAAATTTTTTTTATTTGAAAGATTTACATTCATGCACAGTCCCCTCAATTTTATATTTTTATTTATATGAAAAGGACAATTTGGTCTTTTACTCACATTGAAGCATCAATTTTTTCCCTTTCAAAATATCACTTTTGATGTGCCATTAATAAATTTTCATCCCACATAAATGTAGAGGCAATATACAGGCAATCTTTTGAGCAAAAAATATTCAAATTTCAATTCAGAGTCAACCAGAGCTCTGATTTCAGGAAATTTATAGCCAAACAAACTAGCTCAACGAGACAAACCCAATGATATCAAAATTGGTCAAATCTAAATCAAATCAAACTTAGTACAAGCCACTAAACCACTTTTGAAAATTTTCCAAACACATTGGAAAGTCAAACGGATGTCCAATATGACGAGTTTATAGTCAAATTGAGTGTCTTGAAAAGACAAATCCAATAAGTCTAAGATCACTCAATTTCGACAACGTTAAGGTTCTCAAATGTCCAACAAACGTCTTCAGATAGAGGGAATTTTTCCAGAGCGTCTGATCAAAATGATTTATATTCTTGCATTAGTTGCACCCGAAACTCTATAAATAGAGCCCCACCTCTCTCATGAGAAAAGGAGTAAAACTTGAGACTTGAGGAAGAGCTTGAAGCATTGAGAATGAGCTGAAATCCAACACCACTCATGTCGACGTCGACCACCGTCGACCACCGCTGACCGCCGTCGACCACTGCGGACAACTATCAACCCCCACTTGTCGGCTGCTGCGAATCACAATCAATCGTCATACATTCTTTGCAACAAGTTCATCCGCGAGTTGACGTCGTAATTCATAAGACATTATAACCCTATCCGACCTGTGCGACAAGTGGTCACTATAATGATCAACTTAAAATATATTTTTACAACTGAGTCAATTCCCGTCATTTTTTTTTTCCTTCATAGGTTTTACACGTTAAAATTTTTGGTATCACTACTAGTTATTTTCTTTTATCTTAGTGTGTGTTGAATTCTCGTGCAACTCTAAGATTATAATTCATTACTCCGCCGCCGCGAATTACAGGCACGCATCAACTTTGTTATTCATTGCCCTAGCCTCTTGCCAACCTCTAAAAAGAGGATGGCTCTGCCCGTGTCCATGCTATATATATGTATGTATTAATTTGTTAGACAAATTAAAATATACATGAACAAATCCTTTTTATCTAGTATTTAAATACACACCATCCAATTCAGTTGTATTTACATATTTAATACCTAAATTTTGATTTTTTTTTACATATATACCTCCCAAACGTTTCATATAACATTAAAAACTATATAGAAGTGAAATACATATTTTTATGTATAGATAAAATAATATGTATATGTAAAAATTAAAGTTGATGTGGTAGATACATAAATACATAAGAATTGAGCGGTATGTATGTAAATCTTCCTTATTTTTATAAGATTTTATATTTAAATCATGTGCATAAAATATATTTCCTTAGATAAACTAATATCAATGGAATATAAGCCAATATAAAAAGGTATGTACCAAACATGAAATAGATAAAAATTAAGTGGTATATATGGCCCCTCAATTTTTAATCATTAATCATTATGAGTTTTACAGTTAAGTTTAATTTAAATTAAAGGTAATTTTTAAATTTAATGTATTATTTAAAAATTAATTTTATTAAAAAAAATATCAGACAAAATTTTGATTAAAATATCTTTCTAACTATTATTAATACTAATTTTATGATTATTAGTATTATTAAACATTAGTCAATGGGTTTGAATTCTTCAGCTTTGACAAATAAACACTAAGACAAGAAAGAAAGGACAACATACANCAGCCCCATGATGAGAGTCCACGCCATGTGTCTATAATTCGACCCACCACACACCACGGTAGGGATCAAACCCATGCCAGAGGAGACTTACAGTGACCCTGCCTACCAACTGGACAATGAATGAGACACGATATCTCATTTTGAATTCAAAAAGAATTTTGGAGGTATTTACATACTTAATAGTAAACATTCATATTTATAACATGTATATCACTTAAGCTTTTAATATCACATAAAAAATAAAATTATTATTAAGTTTTAAAAAGTGAAATACACCATGAATAAATTTACAACATCAATGTAATATAAGTGTAAAAATCACATTTTAGATGTTAGATATGCAATTAGAAGGAAGATTTACATTTTTTAAAAAAATTAACTTTGAAGTCCCTAAATTTATTTTGAGTTATATTTTAAGATCTATCATTTATCATTTTAAAAAAAATAAAAATTTAATTTTGGAAGTTGATTTTGATATGATTGGCAGGACATGATTTTTAATACATTTTGAATAATTACCCAATTATATAATTTGAGTTATTAGTGGGCCCCACGGGCTATTTTTTTTTGAAGCCAAGTCAGCATTGAAATATTCAAACTTTGATTTATCCGCGGATAATAAAAATATTATTTTTATGTTTAGAAAATTAATAGAAGAAGAGGACTTCCATTTGGAATTGAGCACTATTGATTTTTTATTCTCTTAAGTAAGAGATTTATTATTTTAGATAATACGGTCAAAAAGAGAAAAAATATTATATCAGGACTCCGCACGTAAAGCTACGTGCGGAGTCCAATGAAATTAAGTCGTGAAGGTGATCAACCCGGTAATACAGGGAATATTCCCTCGTATTATTCATGTGTTATTATGTGTTGTTATTTTATGTTATTCAGGTGTTATTGTGTTCTGGGAATATTCTCGGTGTTATAATAACACAATGACACATCAATAATATTTGAATAATACACAATAAAACCTGAATAACATATAATAACACATGAATAACACGTGGGGAATTCTCTCTTGTGTTACCGGACGATCGCCTATACGGCGTAATTTTATTGCACTCCGCACGTGGCTATATGTGCGGAGTCCTATTGTAATATTTTTTTTTCCAGAAAGAGATTGACGATTAAAATCAATTTAATATTTAATTTAATTAATGGTAAATATGATACGAAATTAATTTAAATATTATGCACGCTTCTAATTATTTTATTCACCACACAAATAGCACATAGACGGCATTTTTTTTTTTTTTTTTGCATGGATATAGTATAGGAAAGCATAGTGCTGATCACCGTTGTTTCCTAAGGGATTAACACTTCTCTGGAACCTCTCGAATGGAATCTGATGATTTCTCCTGCTCAATCATCTTAGACATCTCCGACTTCCTGGCAAGTTTCTTCTCTCACTTCTTCCTCGGCTTAGCCTTCGGGCAGCGACGTTGTTTCATTTCGAGGGCGGTCAACATCTTCTCTATATCCACGGGTTTGGGCGAATGATCTGATTTTTTTCTCCATTGGGATATCTTAAGAAGTCGAGCGAATGCAAACAGATATTGATACAGAGTGCTGAGAACTATCCACTGCGTCATAATTATAAGTGTAATGGGCACGAAAACCCATGGAGTTTAGTCATTGCATTAAATTACAACGGTTAAGATTCATGTTTGTTTTAAAAATTCTCTTGATCTCATCACGGCTTTCTTTTCGGTACGGGTTTGGGCAAATAATTTGATTTTTTTTCTCCATCAGGATATCTTAAGAAGCTGAGCGAATATAAACAGATACAAACACAAAATGCTGAGAGCAATCCAATACACCTTATTCATAAGTGTCACGAAAACCCATAGAATTTAGTCATTGCATTAAATTATGGCTGTTAGGATTCATGTTTGCTTTAAAAATTCTCTTGTTCTCATCACAACTTTCTTTTCATTATCAAGAAATAAGAGAATTTAAGAGCTAAATATATACATAAAAATTTGTCAACATGAATCTCGAGATAATCTAACGGTCCAAGATCAAAAGAGATATGACAAGGATCTCTCTGACTAAAAACAATGAGTCCTCACACATTCGATCTACTGATGGCCAACCCAATTGATTGAAGGGTTGTCAGTAGACCAAAGGCATGCAAGCTCAGCCGACCAAACGACCACCCAAGCCAATAGGCTATAAACATCTATGCCAATCACTCCGAAGGAAATGACCGAATAACGGTCTATAACAACAAGTATCAACATAAAGCTCTCTCAGAAGTTATCTTAAAGATCACCAAACAACAATAATCACGCAAGTAGGTTGGTCGCCCGAAACTGACAAGTTGACCAGATTCTCATTCTAAAGTCGGCTGACCCAAGCACCAGCTAGGAAAAGGTCTAGACATGCAAAAAGACCAGAATATTCCGTACAACCCCTTTAAAGTAGGGGTAAAACATGTAATTTTACATTTTGTTCATCTATCACTTATAAATCGGGGGACCATATCATGTACTATAGGCTTTTGGCCCTTCTCTCTTGAACATTCTTCTCTAGGGAGTCTCTCTTCCCTTCTCCTTGAAACCTCTATATTCGATGTATAAAATGGGTCACACCGGAAATACTCCATTTGACCCAATATGGTCAAATCGCTCTTTACTCCTCCACCTCTCTCTCTCTCTCTCTCTCTCTCTCTCTCTCTCTCTCTCTTCTTCTTCTTCTTCCTCTTCTTCTTTTTCTCTTCTCTTGTTACTACCGCTATATTCTTTGTGCATGTCTCACATGACAAATCTGGATTCAACACATAGTTCTTAAATACTTATGATAATAATAATATATTACAGTTTTTTTTAATGCTTATTTTTGTTTACTTTTTATTTTTAAAAAAATTTGGGTTAGAGGTGATTGTAGCCCCTTCTAAATTTATTTAAAAAAAAAGGTTTATATTACTTAACATACACATACTTCCCAAATATCTCTTCGCTTTATATGATTGATGGAGCAAACATCACCCCAGGAGGCTGTTATGGCTTCATATCCTTCCAATTTAACCATGCAGACCAAAACAAAGCAAAAGAAATGTTACAAACCATAATCCCATGAGGCAGGGTGCATAGACGCTGCACTGTCGTGCTTGGGCACTGGAACATGGCACCTGGTTGCTTGGAGCTCTATCTTTGGGTGCCTAGGCATTGGTTCCTCTAGCTTCTAGCGCCTAGGTGCTCAAGACTAACACTTGGGCATCGGTACTGCCAAGGGGGTGTATAAGACTAACAAGGAGCCACCTAGGACTGGCAAGGGAGTGCCCAGCGGGCACTTATGCACTCCATTTTGGCTTCTTTGCTCCCCAAGTTACATATATTTCAACTAAATATTTTATGAAGTAAAATTAGTCATGACATTATTTGGGTTCATAATACAAGCAATAACTCAAATATCCACATGATTTATCATTTGTTTAGAAATATGACGTATTATTTTGAAGATCATCAACTTTGTAACTTAGTATTTGTTTTTATAATCAAACTAGCACTGGAGGTGGATTTCTCACTTTGGTAGCTTGCTCAAAGGCATAGGCTATCTCAATCAATATGGCATCTGAACCTTGCAATCCAGCAAAAGAAATACCAAAGGGTTCACCAATGCTATTGTATCCGGCTGGAACACTAATGATGGGAAAGACGCCTAGGGACATTACAATTGAAGCATAATGTTGTGGGAACAACACAATATCTAATTTTTTTTCTATCATTAGATCCTCCATACCCTCTTTAGAAAGTTGGGCCATTATTTGTATAGCTGCCTTCTCTGCAACACCTATCCCGTTTGTTTTTTGTGATAATAAAAAAATCATTTGTCCATATTCATCCATTTCTTCCTGCATGAATTGATAACGTAAAAAATAAAGTTAACTTATTTGCATCCATGCCAAATACATGCATGAGGATTACAATATAAATTACCTCAATTGTGTGATTGTCGTTAAAGGCTATGACATCAGCGAGAGATCGCACTGGCGAGGACACGAGATCTTTGAGGTAGGCATTGAGTGAAAGCTTGAATTCTGCCAATAACAAAATGATTTCACCATTTGCAGTATCATTTTCCATGATTTCTATGTTCCTCATTTTAAGATTGTCCACCAAAATAGCCCCTTTTAATCTGTCACATAATATCATAAAATTTACTTCGATTTTCAATTTAAATTTCTTAACTTTTTCACACATAGTCACTCCACCTTCCACTATTTCATTTAATAACACAATTCCTACTCAAATTCATTAAAAAGATGATTTTTTTAATGATCTATTGTTAATGGCAACAGAAGTTAATCACCTCATGGTTCGAAAATGTGCATCAAATGTATCAGCCTCCACGGATCCCACCGGGTATCCATCAAAGTAGGGATGCCGCAAAATCCCAATCCTCTTCCCCTTCAACCCATCCTCTTTCAAACACTCCCGGAATCCACCCTTCGGAATAAACCTCTCCGCAGCCTTCGTCGCCTCAGCGTCCAGCGGATCGAATCCCACGATCACATCCAAAAGCGCCACCGCATCCGCCACCGTCCGTCCCATCGGCCCAATGGTTTGCAGGCTCGGAGAAATCGGCACCATTCCCGATCGGCCCGTCAGCCCAACGGTGGGCTTGATGCCCACGATCGAGTTTACGACTGCAGGGCACGTGATGGCGCCGACCAAATCCGTTGCGAGCGAAACGGCCGCCAGATTTGCGGCCACCGCTATGGCGCAACCGCTGCTGGTTCCGCACGGACTGGTTGTCTTGGAATAAGGATTTCGGCCCTGGCCCCCACGTGGGCTCCACCCTTGGGGGGAATGCGGTGATCGGAAATTGTCCCACTCGCTCATGCTTGCTTTGCCGAGAATTACGGCGCCGGCGATTCGGAGGCGNGAACCGCTGCTGGTTCCGCACGGACTGGTTGTGTTGGAATAAGGATTTCGGCCCTGGCCCCCACGTGGGCTCCACCCTTGGGGGGAATACGGTGATCGGAAATTGTCCCACTCGCTCATGCTTGCTTTGCCGAGAATTACGGCGCCGGCGATTCGGAGGCGGCGGATGACGCCGGCGTCTCGGGGCACGACGGAGCCGAGGAGAGCGAAGGATCCGGAGGTGGTGTTGAGTTTGTCGCGGGTGTTGATGTTGTCTTTGACGAGGACGGGGATGCCGTGGAGAGGGCTGAGATGGGTGTAGGGGTTGCGCTGAAGGTCGGATTTAGCGGCGTCGTGGAGGGCATCTGGGTTGATTTCAATGACGGCATTGAGGTGGGGATTGTGAGTGTTTATTTGGTCTAGGTAGTACTGAACCAGCTGATAGGAAGTGAGTCGGCCGGCTTTGAAGGCGGCTTGGATGTCGGAGATGGTGGCCTCTTCGAACCGGAATGAAGCCTTTGCCAGGAAACTGCTAGAATGCAGAAAAAAAAAAAAAAGCTTTTTTTTTTAAATAAATGTTTTTGCATTTGACCATCAAAAATGCAAAAATGGAACTTTTGGGTGGTCTAGTGGTACTGATATAGGATGAAAGTGGAGAACTAACCTGGTCTCCATCCTTCTTCGCCATGAATGTTTACAGACAGCGAAAGTTAGANACCAGGAAACTACTAGAATGCAGAAAAGAAAAAAAAAATATTTTTAAATAAACGTTTTTGCATTTCACCATCAAATATGCAAAAATGGAAGTTTTGGGTGGTCTAGTGGTACTGATATAGGATGAAAGTGGAGAGCTAACCTGGTCTCCATCCTTCTTCGCCATGAATGTTTACAGACAGCTAAAGTTAGAAGCATAAGAAGGAAAACATTAATGGCGGACGCCATGGATGCAATCTTAGGCTTCCTCTGAGAACACTGCCAACTTTGTTTTGGCGCCTTTTATAAGACAAATAAAGCTTAAAAAGAGGGGAAAGAAAACACAGTTTTTGTTAATGTCTCTTTAATTGATTAGAGAATTGTTCAATGGAGCTTGATGTCTTTGAGGGGGACAGTTAATCAATAACTAAAGATTGGCATTTATTATGTGTGGATTTGGTAATATTTGGTGGTATTGTACCAAAAAATATCACTAATCAGCATGTATGGATTCCGCTGTCTCGGTGCAGCTTTGATTTACATTAAATAGAATTTATCAAATCTAATAAATCTAAATTTATCTAATCATGATTCCGACTGTAAAAATAAATTGAATAAAATTAAATTTAACAGAACGTTGAATTTAATTTTAAATTTTTTAATATTTGGCTGGATTTAAAGTAAAAGTCTCCTTCTAGATTTGCAATTAACTTTTTTTTAAAATTAAAAATTGTATAAACGCTTACTTAATGTTGATTTCGAGTGCATTAATTATAAAGATAATTAGATAGATAGATAGATAGATAAATAAATTAATATTTTCATTAAAAAAAGGTAGTTCTGAATACTCTAATTATCTAAAAATAGACATTTATCTGAATAATCAACTGATAAATTAATTTAAATTTCATTAAAAGTGGATGCATAAATAGCTTAAGAAAATAGATTAAAGGCTGGATTTTTATGGTCTTACATATACCCATATACTATAAAGAAATGTTGGCTTTAGCAGCATAATTTTGCTTTATATTTTGAATTCATTGATACATACTATTTTCTCATGTGCTATATCATGTTGTTTGTTCATGACAGATTACTACTGTGAAAAATTAGTTGAACACATAAGGGCGGGACTTGGTCGTTTGATGATGCTAGACTCAGATGGGTATTATGTCTAGATGTGCATGTTTGTAAGCTTCTTGTAGAAGATGGTCCAACACCTGAGGATGGAAATATTGAGGCAAATGAGAAGGTTTCTCTTGAACTGTTTTAGTGCTGGTTCATTCCCAAACTGACCTTTCTTTGTCTTAGGAATGCCAATTTATATATAAATAAGCTTTGACTAATTTCATTCCAACGAGTCGTCACCTAGCTTGCCAGCCATAATCATTCTTGATGAACGTTGGTTGTCCCAATGTCTTACGTATGGTGCTTCGAAGCTTTTGGAGCTTCTTGTACTTCCTGCTGAAAGTATTGCTGGTGAAGTGGTTATGTTCTCCAAGAACACTATTGATAGACATGGAACCAGAGAAAGGTCAGACATGCATGATTTGGTTCTTCTCCGTAAAGCAAGTGAATCCAATTTGAGCCTAATTAGTTATAAGAATTGACTGATATATATGTAAAATTGTAACTTAGGCGTTGGAGATTTATATATATATATATGAATTGAGTGGTGTATGTTGGTTCCAATTTAATGGATCACTAAAGGACAAATCGAAAAATGAGATTGGACTTTTGGGAATTCTCTTTTTATTATTTTTGAAGGAGTGGAAAGATACAAGTCTGAGTGTTTTACAATGCAACACAACACCCAATTTATACTAACTAAGACATACCGAGACAAAAAAAAAACGTACACTATAAAGGCAAGAGAATTAAGTGTCATCAATTCGCGCCTATTTGAATTGATTACACATATTTGAATTTTGAATTTGAATTTAAGATTCAAATTCAAAATTAATGCTATTGTCATATCTCCTATATTTAATTCAAAATTAATGCTATTATCATATCTTCTATATTTGTTCCACTAATCAACTTATGTCTATTATGAAGCCACTAAATGTGTAATCAATTCAAATTACCAATTCAAGATTAGTCTCACAATCTCTCCCGTAAGCTTGATTTGGTTCGAAGTTGTTTACGCCAAGAAGCTCTCGCATTTTCGCAAATTTAACTCTTGCTAGAGCCTTGGTGAGAATATCCGCACGTTGCTCTCCGGTGCTTACAAACTCCACGACGATCTGTCGATTCTCGACACACTCGCGAATAAAGTGGAATGGAGTGTCGATGTGCTTGCTGCGTCCATGAAACACCGGGTTCTTTATCAATGCTATTGCAGATNAAAAAAAAAAGCTTTTTTTTTTAAATAAATGTTTTTGCATTTGACCATCAAATATGCAAAAATGGAACTTTTGGGTGGTCTAGTGGTACTGATATGGGATGAAAGTGGAGAACTAACCTGGTCTCCATCCTTCTTCGCCATGAATGTTTACAGACAGCGAAAGTTAGAAGCAGAAGAAGGAAAACATTAATGGCAGACGTCATGGATGCAATCTTAGGCTTCGTCTGAGAACACTGCCAACTTTGTTTTGGCGCCTTTTATAAGAAAAATAAAGCTTAAAAAGAGGGGAAAGAAAACACAGTTTTTTTTTTTTTTTGTTGAGGTCTTGTTAAGGGCCAACTTTTTGGTGCGGTGGAGTTTTAAAAACACGACTGATCTATTTGAGTAAATTACGTTTTGACAGTTTATACGTTTTCAAAATGTTAAAAACAGTTTTTTCACGCCGCACATATCTAGGTGCAGTAACAACTTTCTGGCTGCAGTCTGGGTTTTTTTTAGGGTTTTCTAAAAAAAATAAAATTTTGTAATAGTCACCGACATAGCTTAGTAGCAGATTATTTTAAATCAGCTTATCAGTAGATTATTCAATAAGTTGCAGCTGCCCCAAACAGACTCTAATTGTTTAGAGAATTGTTTAATGGAGCTTGATGTCTTTGAGGTGGACAGTTAATCAATAAATCAAGATTGACATTTATTAAAAGAAAATGTTACTCGCGGACAAAATATTTGCGGATTTGGTAATATTTGGTGGTATTGTACCACAAAATATCACTAATCAGCACGTATGGATTCCGTTGTTTCGATGCAGCTTTGACTTACATTAAATAGAATTTATCAAATCTAATAAATCTAGATTTATCTAATCATGATTCCAACCGCAAAAATAAATTAAAAAAAATTAAATTTAACAAAACGTTGGATTTAATTTTTAATTTTTTAATATTTGGCTGGATTTAAGTAAAAGTCTCCTTCTAGATTTGCAATTAATTTTTTTTTAAATTAAAAACTGTATAAACGGCTACTTAATGTTGATTTCGACTGCATTAATTATAAAGATAATTAGAAAGATAGATAGATAAATAAATTAATATTTTCATTAAAAACAAAAAATAGTTCTGAATACTCTAATTATCTAAAATAGACATTTATCTGAATAATCAACTAATAAATTAATTTAAATTTCATTAAAAGTGGTTGCATAAATAGCTTAAGAAAATAGATTAAAGGCTGGATTTTTATGCTAGACTCAGATGGGTATTGTTTTATTAATTCATTTTCTTTCTTAAGTCAACTGCTTATCGTGTAGATGTGCACGTTTGCAAGCTTCTTGTAGAAGATGGTCCGGCACCTGAGGATGGAAATGTTGAGGCAAATGAGAAGGTTTTTCTTGAGCTGTTTTAGTGCTGGTTCATTCCCAAACTGACCTATTAAGAAAATTAGGGCGAAGAAGAACAATAACGACACAAATCCAGAAGAACACAGAGATTTAACGAGGTTCGGCAAAGATGCCTACGTCCTCAGGAGCAGAGCGGTGAGTTCCTTTCAATATTCAGAAAATGGTTTACAGAAATCAGGGATACCTCATGGGTTACTAACAGACCTATTTGTAACCCCAGGAGTAAACCTTAGGCACAATATGTAATTACAACATTACTCATGTACCATACCGCGTGGCTTTGCCCCCGTACCCCAACCCACGTAACTTTCCAATTTGGACAAATTCTTCTGTTCCACTTCGATCCAGCGTCTGTCCCTATATGACATATGAGTCATACCATAACATGACCTTTCTTTGTCTTAGGAATGCCAATTTATATATAAATAAGCTTTGGTTAATTTCATTCCAACGAGTCGTCGCCTAGCTTGTCAGCCATAATCATTCCTGATGAACGTTGGTTGTCCCAATGTCTTACGTATGGTGCTTCGAAGCTTTTGTAGCTTCTTGTACTTCCTGCTGAAACTCTAGCTGATGAAGTGGTTATGTTCTTCAAGAACACTATTGATAGACATTGAACCAGAGAAAGGTCAGATATTCATGATTGAATCCAATTGGAGCCTAATTAGTTATAAGAATTGAGTGATATATATGTAAAATTGTAACTTAGGCGTTGGAGATTTATATATATATATTTATATGAATTGAGTGTTGTATATGTAAAAATTAAAATTTTGGCGTTGAAACTGTAAATATGTAATAATTAAGTGGTATGTATGTAAATGTTTATTTAAAAAATATATATACATTTTTTTTTATNTATTATGTTGTTTGTTCATGACAGATTACTACTGTGACAAATTAGTTGAACACATAAAGGGCGGGACTTGATCATTTGATGATGCCAGACTCAGATGGGTATTGTTTTATTAATTCATTTTCTTTCTTAAGTTAACTGCTTATCGTCTCGATGTGCATGTTTGTAAGCTTCTTGTAGAAGATGGTTCGTGTTGGGAAAATTAGGGCGAAGAAAAACTAGAATCGACACAAATCCAGAAAAATACAGAGATTTAACGAGGTTCGGCAAAGATGCATACGTCCTCGGGAGCAGAGCGGCGAGTTCCTTTTCACTATTCAGAAAAGAGGTTACAGAATAGAGGATACCTTTTGAGATTACTAAAATGCCTATTTATAACCTCAGGAGTAAACTCTAGGCACAATATGTAATTACGATATTACTCCTGTACCATACCGCGGGGCTTTCTCCCCGCGCCCCAACCCAGGTAACTTCCCAATTTGGACAGATTCTTCCGCTCCGCTCAACTCCGCTTCGATCCAACGTCTGTCCCGATATGATATATGAGTCATATCATAACCGTCTGACACCGGAGGATGGAAATATTGTGGCAAATGAGAAGGTTTTTCTTGAACTGTTTTGGTGCTGGTTCATTCCCAAACTGACCTTTCTTTGTCTTAGGAATGCCAATTTATATATAAATAAGCTTTGGCTAATTTCATTCCGACGAGTCGTCGCCTAGCTTGTCAGCCATAATCATTCTTGATGAACGTTGGTTGTCCCAATGTCATACGTATGGTGCTTCGAAGCTTTTGTAGCTTCTTGTACTTCCTGCTGAAACTCTTGCTGATGAAGTGGTTATGTTCTTCAAGAACACTATTGATAGACATTGAACCAGAGAAAGGTCAGATATTCATGATTGAATCCAATTGGAGCCTAATTAGTTATAAGAATTGAGTGATATATATGTAAAATTGTAATTTAGGCGTTGGAGATTTATATATATATTTATATGAATTGAGTGTTGTATATGTAAAAATTAAAATTTTGGTGTTGGAAATGTAAATATGTAATAATTAAGTGGTATGTATGTAAATGTTTATTTAAAAAATATATATACATTTTTTTTTATTTTTTTGAGTTTCATTTTTAATCTTATCAAAGTTAAGCTTTTACAATATAGTTTTTTTTTTTTTTTTTCATGTCATTATTTTAGTATGTTGACTTTGTTTGTATGACACTACCTTTGAAATGGTATTTGTATTACCTAGATATTGATTAAATTCCGTTTTTAGTGATAACTGCATAATTTAATTACAATCTTAATGTAAATTGTTAATTAATCTTTGGTTTTACTTCTATAGGAGGACTACAAACGCCTGAAGAAGGGAAAAAATTTGTGTGCGATAGACGTACGCAGCGCTGCATGCGATATTGGGATATGCCGAGGGTACAAGGGGTTACATCCACGGTATAAGCCGTTGTAACCTCCGTGTAACCTCCTTGTAACTTACGTGTAACCTCTTAATATATGATAACAGAAGCGCGAAACTTATTTTAAGGTACATATGTTACAGGAAGTTACATTTTTTATTATTTTTTAATTGTAGTGCATGTTTGCGACTGATTTGCAATGGAATTTTCAGCATAAATTAGCATATGATGAAATCGATCGCAAAGCTAACACTTTAATTTTATTCCTTAACCATAATTAATTTCACATATTTACATTTCAAACGGTACATTTAACTTTATTAATTTTATGCGACTCAATTCTTTGGTATGACCTCCAAAATAATATGCAAATATTCGAAAAACTTCAAAGTTTATGTGTTAGATATTTAAATACATAAGATTAGCATATGTGTTCTTATTCCTAAACATAAGTTGTTAGCACTTTGGTGGCTTACTAATGTTTCAAAAAAATGATTGTTATACTCCTTTTAAACAGTTTTACTAAACATGGGTAGTATGGTCTTTTTTTCATAAACAACTGCCCTACAGCTGGTTTCACACAGCTGCACCAAACAGACAGTCAGTTTTCCCACAGCTGCTTCCTCGCAGCAGCTTCCTGGAGCAGCGCAGCTATAACTGAAAAACTGAGAAGTTGCAGCTGCACCAAACAAAGCCTATGTCGAAAGCTTGTAGTCCTCCTATAGAAGTAAANCTATTGATAGACATTGAACCAGAGAAAGGTCAGATATGCATGATTTGATTCTTCTCCGTAAAGCAAGTGAATCCAATTTGAGCCTAATTATTTATATGAATTGACTGGCCCTTAGAGATTTAAATATATATTAAAAATTAAAATTTTGGTGTTGGAAATGTAAATATGTAATAATTAAGTGGTATGTATGTAAATGTTTATTTAAAAAATATATATACAATTTTTTATTTTTTTGAGTCTCATTTATAATCTTATCAAAGTTAAGCTTTTACAATATAGTTTATGGCGCTTGTAGTCCTCCTATAGAAGTAAAACCAAAGATTAATTAACAATTTACATTAAGATTGTAATTAAATTATATAGATATCACTAAAAACCGAATTTAATCAATATATAGGCAATACAAATACCATTTCAAAGGTAGTGTCATACAAACAAAGTCAATATACTAAAATAATGACATTAAAAAAATAAAATAAAAAATAAAAAAAACTATATTGTAAAAGCTTTTGATAAGATTAAAAATGAAACTCAAAAAAATAAAAAATTATATATATATATATATTTAAATAAACATTTACATACATACCACTTAATTATTACATATTTACATTTTCAACAGCAAAATTTTAATTTTTACATATATACCATGAGACTAACCTTGAATTGGTAATTTGAATTGATTATACAATTAGTGGCTTTATAATAGGCATGAGTTGATTAGTGGAACAAATATAGAAGATATGATAATAGCATTAATTTTGAATTAAATAAAAGAGATATGACAATATCATTAATTTTGAATTTGAATCTTAAATTCAAATTCAAAATTCAAATATGTGTAATCAATTCAAATAGGCGCGAATTGATGACACTTAATTCTCTTGC
>JXCR01140775.1:444017-481571 GCA_002079205.1 Phalaenopsis hybrid cultivar
TTTTTACTTCCCTTTATGCATATGGAAGCAAAGAAAAGTGAATTTTCATTGTAAGACGAAGATTCAAAGTCGAGCAAAAGGAGAATAATTCCAGGTTTTTTTTTATTCATTTGTGTAAGCATTTTCTTTCGACTTTAATATTTGTTTTTCTTCAAATGAGTAATAACTAAATATTTCACACCCTTGACTTGATAATTTATATAATTTAGTAGTATCCTTGAATTATCATTGAATTTTTTATAGCACCCATTGATATTTTAACATTTTGCACATAATTTATATACAAGTTGGTCTTTTATATTGTTAAAATGAAATTTGATCTAGTATTATGAGAGTTTATTGACCTTACTTTTTGGTCAACTTTTTTTTTTCTTGGCTTACATTCAATCTCATTGGAACATAGGACCTCTCTCCTAGTGTCACTGAATTATTGAATTAAACTTTCATAAGCTATAACTTAAACTCCACTTGAGTTGAACATGAGCTAACCCTAGTTTAAACTAAAATTAAAATCTAACTGAATAAAAATTGAAATCGATCAAACTAAAACAGGACCGAATATAACTAACTTTAGCTAAACCCTAAAATTGAGCTAAAAAATCTGCTTAAGATAACGTGCATATCAAATCTATCATTTTCTCTATTGATCATCGTAGAGCATGAAATTTCATTCAAAATGTTGCATGATATTTATTATCACGTATAAAAACTATGCAAATAAGTTAGATGATCATATCACAATTTTTACTTATATTTTTTCACTTCAGATTTTTATGCATGAATAGTGCTCATACCATCTCAAAATTATCTTTTTTCTCCACAGATCAATCCAGTGATTAGAATTTCATTATATAAGTTGCATAATGTTCAATATCACATATGCGAAGCATGCAAACTACTTTAATGATAATCATGCATCATTTTTATGTAATTTTTTTTTGTTTTAGATTTTCATACATGAAACTGGTCTTACATAAAAAAATTTTCAACGAAGCATTATGTTTCAAAATACAATGCGCAATATCTTAATTTGATGTAAACTCATTTGTTGTGTACATTTATATTGTACAGTAGTGCAGCAGTTGTCATGCGGTTGTTTATGAAAAGAAGATATTTTTGCCTTTGTATTAATGTGTTATTTGTTCAGTAACCATTCATTATCATAGAAGATTATCGTTATGAAATTTTACAGAATCAGGGGGTCACTGCAGCTATAAGTTTGGACACTCCGTGTTTGAAATTCTTAAATGATAATGTGGAATTTGTAATATAATGAGTTTTGAGGGCTTTATATGTAAATCTCCCTTATTTAAATTGAATTTTATTTCTTATTGTAATTTCATATGTGCTATTTTTATTATGGCCTTTGTTCTATTTTATATTTAAAAAAAATATTTTTGTCATGTAAATCTACTCTAAAGAATTCTAAGCTTGTCTTCTTACATGTCTACCCTCCACTATTACAAGTAAGGCAAGTAAAATAAGATTAATGCACTATTTTCCAAATAAGTCGAAGCATGTTATGCCAACATCTTACATGACACTTTAACAATATTTACTAACATGTTAATATGTTAGGTAACATTTATAATGATGATATTAACATGGAAAGATTAAATTTTGATATTGGTATATAACCTTCATTAACATGATGTTAGCTTTATAAACATGATTCAAAACCATAATTTTCTTAGGAGATTAGTTGGGCATAACATGATTAATATATTTTAAGGACGTTCACATACATACCCCGCCCAATTTCTATGTATTTACATGTCTAACATGTAAACATTATCTGTTACATTTATATCATACAAATATTTCATATCACATCAGAAATACCACCATTTTAACTTTTAAAAGTAAAATGCACATTTTCATGCATAGATAAGGAGGTCTGAATGTAAATCTTCCTATACTTTATTGCCCAATAATCTTATAATTTTGGTTTAATGTTTTTTTTTTTTTTTTTTTTTTTTTTTTTTTTTNTAAATAATAAATAATATGTGTATCAATCACATGCATTGAGTTTAAGTAAAATAATAAATATCATAATAACAAATATAATTTCATAAAGAAGGATTAAACAAGTAAAATTAAGGTGAATTTTAGTTTTCAAAAAGAAAATTCTAAAATTTACTTTACTTATCAATGTATATGGTTAGTTTGTTTTCAAAATTTTATTTTTATATTTTATTTACAAATATATATATATATATATATATATAGTTGTGCCGCAGTATAAGACCACTCTGGTCGGAGGTTCAAATCTCCTCTGGCACAGTTAGCCTTAAGGAGGTAGTGCTCTAATTGTTAGGCACATTAGGAGTGGTTAGAGGCTCGTATAATAGTCTCTGGCCAATCCTTTTAAATATATTTACTTTATTTTCTGAAATCTTATCTTTCCTTTATTCCTTCTTCTTCTCAGCTTTGCAGCAATTAGTATATAGGTATCCTTTCTATCCACCATAACCTATTTGGAGCATATTAAAAAAATGGTTGGATAAGTAACAAAAGTTGAAAGATAAGAAAGCTGTCAATATGCCCATAGCCTTAGTTAGTCTTGCTCGATGCAAGTCAAGAAGATCGAATGGGCTAAATTTGGCGGACTCGTTAGGGATCTATTAGCGCCTTCAAAGAAACTCTCGCTCTCTCTCATCTTTGTCAATCGTTTCTTCCTACTATCGAGAAAATATTATGTTCAACATCTAGATCTGGATGTCAATATCACTACGAATAATTTGTCTTTACTTCAAAAGAGTTTGAGCGAAAGTCAACGCCACGGCTTCATTTAAGTGTCACAAATCAACTTTTTCGATTCAGAATCCCTCGCTAAATAATATATAGCAATTATCGTGATTTTAATGCATGCATGATCGAGTCAACTGAAAATCAATTATTTAATTAATTTGATCGAATTCTAAAATTATTTTCAAGCAGAAGTGTCCAAGAGTTAACAATTGAATTTAGAGAGATTTTTTTATCAACTTGTTGATTATAATATTTATCGGATTTTTATTTTTCTTATTTTAATTAGAAGATTAAAAATAAAAAAAAATTAGATTAAAATATCATTTGTTAAAATTTTAATTTAAAATCATATTTAAAATATTGAAAGATAAAATATCCTAATTTAAAATAGATAAATTTACATATATATATACCGCTCAATTCATCTGCATTTGCATGTTCAACACCTAAACTTTGATTTTTTTTATGTTTTTCAGATTGGGCTAGAGAAACCTTAAATATCTATTGAATGATCATGAATTGTAAAATTTGATTCGAGAGATCCGAAGACAGACCTTGAATAAAAGCACACATAGGAAAAATATCACATAAAACATAGGGATTAAACGTGGAAAACCCCAATGGGAGGAGACCAGGGAGTCACGCCATATCAAAAATTTCGCTATAAAGAATGTGAGGGAAATCGTACGAATTTACTCCACTCAAACTTCTCAACACTTTTGGAAACCTCGGGATGCTCCTCTCCTCTCTTTTGCACGAGAAATCAAAATCCAACATCTAAACCAAACTTTATTCTCATTGAACCAATAACCATGGGAACAATAATGTGTTCTCCTCAATGAATAAACATGAAAATAGGAGAAAAAAAGTGAAGAGCACTAAATAAATTTAAAAATTGGAACATAATTCATGGTACACAAATCAGCATACCTCAAGAAGAATTGTGAGGAAAACGGTTATGGCTGATGAATATTTACTTGCCCAGCAACATCTAAGGAAATAATCCATAATCTGTGAAGAATGAATATTTATTGGTCCAGTGAGATTTCGAGGAAGAAGGCGATATCGCTGCAAATCTTTTTTTTCTAAGAACATGAATCGAACGAAGCGAAAGCCAAAGCGAAGCTTGAGGTCACGACTATGTTCATCCAAAATGGCAGCTTTCTTAACCAGTAAGGACATAATTTTCCAAATAATAAACTGCAAGATCCTTGAAGTCATTACCAACATTCTTAAAAAAAACACTGCAGGTGCAGGAATCAAGAAGAACACCTTTCTCAAGCATCTCCTCAAACAACCTCTGCACTTCATCCCAATAACCAAAATCACAACTTTAATTTATCAACAAAGTGTAAATATACTTATTGAGGGAAAGTTCCTTTTCCTGCATTTCATAAAAACACTTATAAGAAAGCTTAACATTTCCAGTTCTACAAAAGTCATTTATAAGAGGAATGTAAGATACTTCATTTGGTCGTACATTTTCCTGCAACACCTTAAGAAATAACTGATAAACTGTCCCAATATTTCCTTTCCTTGAATAAGCATGAATAAGTACTGTATAAGTTACTAAAGAAGGAGAAACATTATTGCACAACATTCTATCAAAAACTCATTTTGCTTCGTCTAGACGGCCTTTATGGCAAAGGGTGTGAATTATGCACGTACACGCAATCAGGAACTACTCCATCTTTAATCATCTTCCTCCACAACCAATACACTTCATCCCAATCTGATATCCATCTGATTATCATACCGAGAATTTTCTTGGCAACTTAAATCTTTTATTTTAAACTCTCTTGATAAGTACTCATCCAAGTCTCTAATATTCTCTATATCTGACCATACAATCACATACGAGAGAATAATAATATAGTAATCATCAAAATATTTAATGAAGCAACATTGATCGGATTGACAATTTGTATGCCCACTGTCTAACAAAAATCCGACAAATATCCTATACCAGTCTTGATGTCCGCTCAAATCCTAAAGGCTCCTCTTAAAAGTACAAATCACATCTTCCTTTCCTAGAACTTCATATCCCTGTGGTTGCACCATATATAATTCTTCCTCCAAGTCACCATGTAAGAAGGTTGTTTTCAAATACACGACTCTTATAGTTATCATCTTCACTACCAAAGAAATATACAAAATCGTCCACTCCTTTTTGTTGAAATCCCTTCACAGCAAGCTCGCCTTAGTAGACTTGCTACCATCTGATTCTTCTTTCAATATGTAAATGCATTTATTAAGCAATTTCTTTTTATCATCGGGTAGTACTGCAAATTCCCATGTCTGATTTGACATTAATGACTGCATCTCATTATCCATTGCAAACTCATTCATTTAAGTCATCTAATTGAATGGCCTCATCATAGCTCTTAGGTTCCCCCATTATCAACTAATAATATATGGTACAATGAAAGAGAATATCCCTTTCTATGTCATGAGATGTTGCTGAACCTCTTGGCTTCAGTAGCAAGTGTATAAGGAACTGCATGTGCTTCATTAAATTGAGCACATTTTCTTTCTCTTTCTTTGTGATCCCTAGTGTTTTCTAGCCCAACATATTTTAAGATGTCTTCAGAAATAACAGGGAGATGATCATGTATTCTATTTCTATCATTGTATATCTCCATTTCATTGAAAATAACATTCATACTTCTGATAAATTTCTGATTCTGATAGTCCCAAATTTATAATATCCAATGAAAATATACTTGACAGATTTTGAATCTAACTTACTCATGAATTCTACATAAACACAAGTATATAATGAACAACAAAATACTTTCAAGCAAGAAAGATTTATACATTTGCCACTCCAAACTTCTTTAGTTAAGTCACGATTGATCAAATAAATTTTAGTGCCAATTGTTTCTATCCAAAACTGTCTTTTGGCAAATCTACATACAATCTCATACTACTGGCACACTAAGATAGTTCTATTCATGTGCTTAGTANTATTATTATTTTTATTAATTTTAGTGCATGCTTGCGATTGATTTGCAATGGAATTTTCAGCATAAATTAGCATATGATGAAATCGACCGCATATCTAACACTTCAATTTTATTCCTTAACCATAATTAATTTCACGTATTTACATTCAAACACTACATTTAAATTCATTAATTTTATATGACTCAATTCTTTCGTATGACCTCCAAAATAATATGCAAATATTCGAAAAACTTCAAAATTTATGTGTTAGATATTTAAATACATAAGATTAGCATATGTGTTCTTATTCCTAAACATAAGTTGTTAGCACTTTAGTGGCTTACTAAAGTTTCAAAAAAATGATTGTTATACTCCTTTTAAACAGTTTTACTAAACATGGGTAGTATGATCTTTTTTTCATAAACAACTGCCCTACAGCTGGTTTCACACAGCTGCACCAAACAGACAGTCAGTTTTCCCACAGCTGCTTCCTCGCAGCAGCTTCCTGGAGCAGCGCAGCTATAACTGAAAAACTGAGAAGTTGCAGCTGCACCAAACAAAGCCTATGTCGAAAGCTTGTAGTCCTCCTATAGAAGTAAAACCAAAGATTAATTAACAATCTACATTAAGATTGTAATTAAATTATATAGTTATCACTAAAAACGGAATTTAATCAATATCTAGGTAATACAAATACCATTTCAAAGGTAGTGTCACACAAACAAAGTCAATATACTAAAATAATGACATGAAAAATTAAAAAAATAAAAAAAAAACCTATATTGTAAAAGCTTAACTTTGATAAGATTAAAAATGAGACTCAAAAAAATAAAAAAAAAATTGTATATATATTTTTTAAATAAACATTTACATACATACCACTTAATTATTACATATTTACATTTCCAACACCAAAATTTTTAATTTTTACATATAAACCACTCAATTCATATATATTTAAATCTCTAATGGCCAAATTAAAATTTTGCATATATGTCAGTCAATTCTTATAAATAATTCGGCTCAAATTGGATTCACTTCTGACCTTTCTGTGGTTCAATGTCTATCAATAGTGTTCTTGGAGTACATAACCACTTCATCAGCAATACTTTCAGCAGGATGTACAAGAAGCCACACAAGCTGCGAAGCACCGATAGGTGTAGCTTGTATGTAACGACAACCACCCGATTGAGGTAATTTACATTGTAATCGCCATGCATGTACTTGGCATGGATGCAAGTAAATTAACTTTTTTTTATTCATTGTCAATTCATGCAGGAAGAAATGGATGAATATGGACAAATGATCTTTTTATCATCACAGAAAACAAACGAGATAGGTGTAGCAGAGAAGGCAGCTATAAAAATAATGGCCTAACTCTCTAAAGAGGGTATGGACGATCTAATGAAAGAAAAAAATTTAGATATTGTGCTGTTCCCTCAACATTATGCTTCAAGTGTAATGTCCCTAGGTGCCTTTCCCCTCATTGGTGTTCCAGCCGGATACAATAGCATTGGTAAACCCTTTGGTTTTTCTTTTGTTGGATTGCAAGGTTCAGATGCCATATTGATTGAGATAGCCTATGCCTTTGAGCGAGCTACCAAAGTCAGAAATCCACCTTCTGTGCTAGTTTGATTATAAAAAGAAATGCTAAGTTACAAAGTTGATAATCTTCAAAATAATGCATCATGTTTCTAAGCAAATGATAAATCGTGTGGATATTTGAGTTATTGCTTGTATTATGAACCCAAATAATGTCATGACTAATTTTACTTCATAGAATAATTCAATTCAAATATATGTAACTTGGGGAGCAAAGGAGCTAAAATGGAGTGTATAAGTGCCTGTTGGGTGCTCCCTTGCCTGTCCCAGGTGGCTCCTTGTTAGTCTCGTACACCCCCTTGGAAATTCTGATGCCCAAGTGCCAATCTTGGGCACCCAGGCGCTATGAGCTAGAAGAACCAATGCCCGGGCACCCAAATATAGAGCCCCAAACACCCAAGTGTCATGTTTCAGTGCCCTGGCACGACAGTGCAGCGCCTATGCACCCTGTCACAATGGATTATGGTTTGTAATGTTTCTTTTGCATTGTTTTGGTCTTGGATGGTTAAATTGGAAGGATATGAAGCCATAACAGCCTCCTGGGTGATTTTTGCTCCATCAATCATGTAAAGCGAAGAGATATTTGGGAAGTATGTGTGTGTTAGCATTTTAATGTGTTTAATAAGTTTTTTTACTTCCCTTTATGCATGTGGAAGCAAAGAAAAGTGAATTTTCATTGTAAGACGAAGATTTAAAGTCGAGCAAAAGGAGAATAATTCCAGGTTTGATTGTTTTTCATTTGTGTAAGCATTTTCTTTCGACTTTAATATTTTTTTTCTTCAAATGAGTAATAACTAAATATTTCACACCCTTGACTTGATAATTTATATAATTTAGTAGTATCNTTTTTTATTCATTTGTGTAAGCATTTTCTTTCGACTTTAATATTTGTTTTTCTTCAAATGAGTAATAACTAAATATTTCACACCCTTGACTTGATAATTTATATAATTTAGTAGTATCCTTGAATTATCATTGAATTTTTTATAGCACCCATTGATATTTTAACATTTTGCACATAATTTATATACAAGTTGGTCTTTTATATTGTTAAAATGAAATTTGATCTAGTATTAAGAGAGTTTATTGACCTTACTTTTTGGTCAACCTTTTTTTTCTTGGCTTACATCCAATCTTATTGGAACATAGGACCTCTCTCCTGCTGTCACCAGATTATTGAATTAAACTTTCATAAGCTATAACTTAAACTCCACTTGAGTTGAACATGAGCTAACCCTAATTTANTGAGAGTTTATTGACCTTACTTTTTGGTCAACTTTTTTTTTTCTTGGCTTACATTCAATCTCATTGGAACATAGGACCTCTCTCCTAGTGTCACTGAATTATTGAATTAAACTTTCATAAGCTATAACTTAAACTCCACTTGAGTTGAACATGAGCTAACCCTAGTTTAAACTAAAATTAAAATCTAACTGAATAAAAATTGAAATCGATCAAACTAAAACAGGACCGAATATAACTAACTTTAGCTAAACCCTAAAATTGAGCTAAAAAATCTGCTTAAGATAACGTGCATATCAAATCTATCATTTTCTCTATTGATCATCGTAGAGCATGAAATTTCATTCAAAATGTTGCATGATATTTACTATCACATATAAAAACTATGCAAATAAGTTTGATGATCATATCACAATTTTTACTTATATTTTTTTCACTTCAGATTTTTATGCAGGAATAGTGCTCATACCATCTCAAAATTATCTTTTTTCTCCACAGATCAATCCAGTGATTAGAATTTCATTATATAAGTTGCATAATATTCAATATCACATATGCGAAGCATGCAAACTACTTTAATGATAATCGTGCATCATTTTTAAGTAATTTTTTTTGTTTTGGATTTTCATACATGAAACTGGTCCTACATAAAAAAAATTTCAATGAAGCATTATGTTACAAAATACACTGCGCAATATCTTAATTTGATATAAACTCATTTGTTGTGTACATTTATATTGTACAGTAGTGCGGCAATTGTGTTGTAGTTGTTTATGAAAAGAAGACATTTTTTGTCTTTGTATTAATGTGTTATTTGATCAATAACCATTCATTATCATAGAAGATTGTCGTTATGAAATTTTACAGAATCAGGGGGTCACTGCAGCTATAAGTTTGGACACTCCGCGTGTAAAATTCTTAAATGATAATGTGGAATTTGTAATATAATGAGTTTTGAGGGCTTTATATGTAAATCTCCCTTATTTAAATTGAATTTTATTTCCTATTGTAATTTCATATGTGCTATTTTTGTTATGGCCTTTGTTCTATTTTATATTTTAAAAAAAAATATTTTTGTCATGTAAATCTACTCTAAAGAATTCTAAGCTTGTCTTCTTACATGTCTACCCTCCACTATTACAAGTAAGGCAAGTAAAATAAGATTAATGCACTATTTTCCAAATAAGTCGAAGCATGTTATGCCAACATCTTACATGACACTTTAACAATATTTACTAACATGTTAATATGTTAGGGATGATATTAACATGGAAAGATTAAATTTTGATATTGGTATATAACCTTCATTAACATGATGTTAGCTTTATAAACATGATTCAAAAGCATAATTTTTTTAGGAGATTAGTAGGGCATAACATGATTAATATATTTTAAGGACATTTACATACATACCGCCCAATTTCTATGTATTTATATGTCTAACATCTAAACATTATCTTTTACATTTATAACATACAAATATTTCATATCACATCAGAAATACCACCATTTTAACTTTTGAAAGTGAAATGCACATTTTCATGCATAGATAAGGAGGTTTAAATGTAAATCTTCCTATACTTTATTACCCAATAATCCTATAATTTTGGTCTAATGTTTTTTTTTTTTTTTTTTTTTTTTTTCTCAAGAAAAATAGTTGGATGGTACATCAACATTTTATATTATTAACATACGCAGTGTTGTAGTGTTTGACACATACATGTTATTAGATGTCTAGACAATGGTGTGGATCGCTTCACGCCAACGTGCAACTGACGTGGTGTGATCCACGCCATCATCCGCACTACCTGTGATCTGAAAGAAACATTTTTTTTTTTCAAATACACACAATACATTATGATTTGGTCAGGTAAGTCATTTGAGTGTCCAAATAATAAATAAATAAATAATATGTGTATCAATCACATGCAATTAGTTTAAGTAAAATAATAAATATCATAATGACAAATATAATTTCATAAAGAAGAATTAAACAAGTAAAATTAAGGTGAATTTTAGTTTTCAAAAAGAAATTTCTAAAATTTACTTTACTTATCAATGTATATGGTTGGTTTGTTTTCAAAATTTTATTTTTATATTTTATTTACAAATATATATATATAGTTGTGCCGCAGTATAAGACCACTCTGGTCGCAGGTTCAAATCTCCTCTGGCACAGTTAGCCTTAAGGAGGTAGTGCTCTAATTGTTAGGCACATTAGGAGTGGTTAGAGGCTCGTATAATAGTCTCTGGCCAATCCTTTTAAATATATTTACTTTATTTTCTGAAATCTTATCTTTCCTTTATTCCTTCTTCTTCTCAGCTTTGCAGCAATTAGTATATAGGTATCCTTTCTATCCACCATAACCTATTTGGAGCATATTAAAAAAATGGTTGGATAAGTAACAAAAGTTGAAAGATAAGAAAGCTGTCAATATGCCCATAGCCTTAGTTAGTCTTGCTCGATGCAAGTCAAGAAGATCGAATGGGCTAAATTTGGCGGACTCGTTAGGGATCTATTAGCGCCTTCAAAGAAACTCTCGCTCTCTCTCATCTTTGTCAATCGTTTCTTCCTACTATCGAGAAAATATTATGTTCAACATCTAGATCTGGATGTCAATATCACTACGAATAATTTGTCTTTACTTCAAAAGAGTTTGAGCGAAAGTCAACGCCACGGCTTCATTCAAGTGTCACAAATCAACTTTTTCGATTCAGAATCCCTCGCTAAATAATATATAGCAATTATCGTGATTTTAATGCATGCATGATCGAGTCAACTGAAAATCAATTATTTAATTAATTTGATCGAATTCTAAAATTATTTTCAAGCAGAAGTGTCCAAGAGTTAACAATTGAATTTAGAGAGATTTTTTTATCAACTTGTTGATTATAATATTTATCGGATTTTTATTTTTCTTATTTTAATTAGAAGATTAAAAATAAAAAAAAATTAGATTAAAATATCATTTGTTAAAATTTTAATTTAAAATCATATTTAAAATATTGAAAGATAAAATATCCTAATTTAAAATAGATAAATTTACATATATATACCGCTCAATTCATCTGCATTTGCATGTTCAACACCTAAACTTTGTTTTTTTATGTTTTTCAGATTGGGCTAGAGAAACCTTAAATATCTATTGAAAGATTATGAATTGTAAAATTTGATTCGAGAGATCCGAAGACAGAACTTGAATAAAAGCACACACAGGAAAAATATCACATAAAACATAGGATTAAAACGTCGAAAACACCGATGGAAGGAGACCAGGGAGTCACGCCATATCAAAAATTTCGCTATAAAGAATGTGAGGGAAATCGTACGAATTTACACCACTCAAACTTCTCAACACTTTTGGAAACCTCGGGATGCTCTTCTCCTCTCTTTTGCACGAGAAATCAAAATCCAACATTTCATTCAACAAAACCACTACCCAAAGTCAGTTGCTAGGCGCTCCAAAGGAGCACTACAGTGTCGTCCTTGTGTTATGAATCTGGCCTGGGAGTAGCAAGGTCATCTTCCGGGCATTGTAGGGTATTTCATCATAAATCTAGATCTAAACCAAACTTTATTCTCATTGAACCAATAACCATGGGAACAATAATGTGTTCTCCTCAATGAATAAACATGAAAATAGGAGAAAAAAAGTGAAGAGCACTAAATAAATTTAAAAATTGGAACATAATTCATGGTACACAAATCAGCATACCTCAAGAAGAATTGTGAGGAAAACGATAATGGCTGATGAATATTTACTTGCCCAGCAACATCTAAGGAAATAATCCATAATCTGTGAAGAGTGAATATTTATTGGTCCAGTGAGATTTCGGGGAAGAAGGCGATATCGTTGCAAATCTTTTTTTCTAAGAACATGAATCGAATGAAGCGAAAGCCGAAGCGAAGCTTGAGGTCACGACTATGTTCATCCAAAATTGCAGCTTTTTTAACCAGTAAGGACATAATTTTCCAAATAATAAACTGCAAGATCCTTGAAGTCATTACCAACATTCTTAAANTACCGCTCAATTCATCTGCATTTGCATGTTCAACACCTAAACTTTGATTTTTTTTATGTTTTTCAGATTGGGCTAGAGAAACCTTAAATATCTATTGAATGATCATGAATTGTAAAATTTGATTCGAGAGATCCGAAGACAGACCTTGAATAAAAGCACACATAGGAAAAATATCACATAAAACATAGGGATTAAACGTGGAAAACCCCAATGGGAGGAGACCAGGGAGTCACGCCATATCAAAAATTTCGCTATAAAGAATGTGAGGGAAATCGTACGAATTTACTCCACTCAAACTTCTCAACACTTTTGGAAACCTCGGGATGCTCCTCTCCTCTCTTTTGCACGAGAAATCAAAATCCAACATCTAAACCAAACTTTATTCTCATTGAACCAATAACCATGGGAACAATAATGTGTTCTCCTCAATGAATAAACATGAAAATAGGAGAAAAAAAGTGAAGAGCACTAAATAAATTTAAAAATTGGAACATAATTCATGGTACACAAATCAGCATACCTCAAGAAGAATTGTGAGGAAAACGGTTATGGCTGATGAATATTTACTTGCCCAGCAACATCTAAGGAAATAATCCATAATCTGTGAAGAATGAATATTTATTGGTCCAGTGAGATTTCGAGGAAGAAGGCGATATCGCTGCAAATCTTTTTTTTCTAAGAACATGAATCGAACGAAGCGAAAGCCAAAGCGAAGCTTGAGGTCACGACTATGTTCATCCAAAATGGCAGCTTTCTTAACCAGTAAGGACATAATTTTCCAAATAATAAACTGCAAGATCCTTGAAGTCATTACCAACATTCTTAAAAAAAACACTGCAGGTGCAGGAATCAAGAAGAACACCTTTCTCAAGCATCTCCTCAAACAACCTCTGCACTTCATCCCAATAACCAAAATCACAACTTTAATTTATCAACAAAGTGTAAATATACTTATTGAGGGAAAGTTCCTTTTCCTGCATTTCATAAAAACACTTATAAGAAAGCTTAACATTTCCAGTTCTACAAAAGTCATTTATAAGAGGAATGTAAGATACTTCATTTGGTCGTACATTTTCCTGCAACACCTTAAGAAATAACTGATAAACTGTCCCAATATTTCCTTTCCTTGAATAAGCATGAATAAGTACTGTATAAGTTACTAAAGAAGGAGAAACATTATTGCACAACATTCTATCAAAAACTCATTTTGCTTCGTCTAGACGGCCTTTATGGCAAAGGGTGTGAATTATGCACGTACACGCAATCAGGAACTACTCCATCTTTAATCATCTTCCTCCACAACCAATACACTTCATCCCAATCTGATATCCATCTGATTATCATACCGAGAATTTCTTGGCGACTTAAATCTTTTATTTTAAACTCTCTTGATAAGTACTCATCCAAGTCTCTAATATTCTCTATATCTGACCATACAATCACATACGAGAGAATAATAATATAGTAATCATCAAAATATTTAATGAAGCAACATTGATCGGATTGACAATTTGTATGCCCACTGTCTAACAAAAATCCGACAAATATCCTATACCAGTCTTGATGTCCGCTCAAATCCTAAAGGCTCCTCTTAAAAGTACAAATCACATCTTCCTTTCCTAGAACTTCATATCCCTGTGGTTGCACCATATATAATTCTTCCTCCAAGTCACCATGTAAGAAGGTTGTTTTCAAATACACGACTCTTATAGTTATCATCTTCACTACCAAAGAAATATACAAAATCGTCCACTCCTTTTTGTTGAAATCCCTTCACAGCAAGCTCGCCTTAGTAGACTTGCTACCATCTGATTCTTCTTTCAATATGTAAATGCATTTATTAAGCAATTTCTTTTTATCATCGGGTAGTACTGCAAATTCCCATGTCTGATTTGACATTAATGACTGCATCTCATTATCCATTGCAAACTCATTCATTTAAGTCATCTAATTGAATGGCCTCATCATAGCTCTTAGGTTCCCCCATTATCAACTAATAATATATGGTACAATGAAAGAGAATATCACTTTCTATGTCATGAGATGTTGCTGAACCTCTTGGCTTCAGTAGCAAGTGTATAAGGAACCGCATATGCTACATTAAATTGAGCACATTTTCTTTCTCTTTCTTTGTGATCCCTAGTGTTTTCTAGCCCAACATATTTTAAGATGTCTTCAGAAATAACAGGGAGATGATCATGTATTCTATTTCTATCATTGTATATCTCCATTTCATTGAAAATAACATTCATACTTCTGATAAATTTCTGATTCTGATGGTCCCAAATTTATAATGAAACTCATCTGAACCATATCCAATGAAAATATACTTGACAGATTTTGAATCTAACTTACTCATGAATTCTACATAAACACAAGTATATAATGAACAACCAAATACTTTCAAGCAAGAAAGATTTATACATTTGCCACTCCAAACTTCTTTAGTTAAGCCACGATTGATCAAATAAATTTTAGTGCTGATTGCTTCTATCCAAAAGTGTCTTTTGGCAAATCTACATACAATCTCATACTACTGGCACACTAAGATAGTTCTATTCATGTGCTTAGTAACACCATTTTGCTATGACTACCTTAGAATAGTAAAGTCGTGTTTGATTCCTTTTGAAGTACATAACTCACGAACCTCTTATTACGATACTCACCACTATTATATGATCTGAGGCACTTCAACCTCAAACCTGTCTCTTTTTCAACATGAATAACCACTTCTTACACATCAAATACATAAAATTTATGTTTTAAGAAATGTGCATACCTTCCTGGTCTGATCATCAACAAAAGTGACAAAATATAGAGAACTTTCAATAGACTGAACTGGAGCAATACATCATGCATCTATATGCACCAACTCTAACTTTTTATACTTCAATTTGGCCCACTTTTAGAAAAACATTCTTTTGTTTGTCATAAACACAATATTCAAAAAAATCTAAATTTATAGACTTCATGCTATGAAGTTTATTTTTTAAAAAAGATAAGTTTCATACATTTCTCACTCATATGACCAAGTTTGTGGTGTGCATCAATCTTTGTTTCAACTAATCCAATGAACTCAAAAATCTTATTGATCAGATAAAATGTGTTCTCAAGGTTTCCTCAAGCCGTCACCATTGCACCTTTAGTCNTTAAATTTATAGACTTCATACTATGAAGTTTATTTTTTAAAAAAAATAAGTTTCATACATTTCTTATTCATATGACCAAGTTTGTGGTGTGCATCAATCTTTGTTTCAACTAATCCAATGAATTCAAAAATCTTATTGATCAGATAAAATGTGTTCTCAAGGTTTCCTCAAGCCGTCACCATTGCACCTTTAGTCACATTTCACAAATCTCTTGTGACTATACATATATTATGACCACAAATCTCTTGTGACTATACCAAAAGCTCTAATCTAATTTATCATAAGTTTAAGAAATATTAAATTTAATAATTATATTATGCCCCCTAATCTTATAGTCCCACAAATATTAAAAGAGATTCTTACTAACCCAAATAAAAGCTCTTATATATGTCTTTGTCAATGGATTTCGATTCTCCCACCACACAATAACAGGATGCTTGTTTCCTTTGGCCTTGTTAATTGATGAGTCTGACAACACTACAGCGTGGGAGCTAAGAAAAACAAGAATTAAACAGAAAAAATAAAATTCCAATATTGCTATTTTCTCTTACAAGTTTATATATTCTCTGTATTGAAACATTAATATCTATTAACTAATAGAAAATACAATTGATAGATGATTAATATGAAAATCATAAAAATAATAGAATTTAAGTTAGTGGAGCATAACAAGTCATTATGAACAATATACTAACCTACATGATAGAGTAGAAGATGCCACATCATCAACTCTCAAATCTTTTAGAATTTATCTGAGTTGCATGGTTTTTTTTAAATCATTTTATTTCTCTTTAATGGTGATTTTTTTGAATGGATCAATGCTTATTCTTTTAATTTTCAGGAAATTGGAGAGATTTATTTCAAATACATAGTGAAAAAGAACAAAAAAATTAACTCTCTTACATGTTCACCGAATTGATGGCTACATCTGGCACATCTTATTGCTAACACTATATATTTCAAATACATAGTTATTCATTTTCTTACACTTATGTGTGATGCCCCGTTGCTGATTAGGGACACTCTATATCTTCAAAAATTCTATTTCTAGAATTGTTGTTGTTGTTGTTACTTCAGTGTATATATATATATATATTCCTTTTTCTCAACCTAATGTGAGTTTTAAATAAAAATAAATTTGAATTTAATGACAATATGAATATGATTGAAAAGATCTTATGTTAATTATATTAACTAGCCTATACATGAGGCATCAAGCAATAGATGATTTGATGCTTGTATTGAATATCTTTCATCGAATAAAATTTATCGTTCATTTTCAATCATATGAAGTTGGATGTGTGATTTTTCAGCGTGATGAAGTGTGAACCTATTTCTAGTTGAAGTAACCTCATTGTATTGGCATGAGACATGAATTTCTAACTTTAGTGAATTATTTTTATGAATTTTTAATTTTTAACGAAGTTTAAATTTAACATAAATGAGCTAATTATAACAATCAAATTAATTATTTGATGACTACATCATGAATTCTAATTCTTGTATTTATTATTTGGAATTTCATAAAATCACATTTTTGGTATATTAAGTGATTAGTGATCAACAAATCATACATCTCATTGCATGATTTACATACNCAGTGAATTATTTTTATGAATTTTTAAATTTTAACGAAGTTTAAATTTAGCATAACTGAGCTAATTATAACAATCAAATTAATTATTTGATGACTACATCATGAATTCTAATTCTTGTATTTATTATTTGGAATTTCATAAAAATCACATTTTTGGTATATTAAGTGATTAGTGATCAACAAATCATACATCTCATTGCATGATTTACATACATTGCATTGTTTTAACTAAATTGAAAAAAAGAAAAACTCTAAATCATAAATCATCTTATATCAATGTGAATATAAATCAATGCCAAATTTAAATGTTATAAACACCTGCAAAACTCTGAAATGTGATGATTTTATTTTCAAAGAAAAAATGAGTGATATTTTTTAAATATGCCTATAATTTGCAACCAATCAAAAAAACAAATTTAGTTTCTTACTTCTCAAACAACTTACTCTCGCCAAGAAACAGAAAATTCATCCTGATAATTCAAGTTAATCTCTAGTTTCTCACTATACAGTATCTTAAAAGTGTTATTTTTCATCAAGTTAAACAACCCCTTGAGAAATTTAAAAGGTACACAAAGAAGAGTTAATCAAAAAGCTAACATAATTGATTAAGATTTTAGAACAGTTCCTAACACACGAACATATAACTTAGCTAATGATGTCTCTTTATCACCCTATACTTAAAACATAGAAGATAAAATCAATCTAACTATATTTTATAAGATCTAATTTTAATTCTCTTGATAGCCTCTGATAGCATAATATTATTAAGTATATTTATAATTTAACCACACAGAATTAATTGTATAAACTATGCATTATTGATTTTCCTCATATTTTGTGTAATAGATGTACGATACTTAAAATCATTATATCCTAGGAATTATCCAATAAAAATGAATGATATTATCATATTTAGAGTCACTTAAATACTTGTCGTATACTCAATCCTTGTTCTATAACCTTTTATCCCAATAGCTTTTAACTTTTAATTTTGTAAAAGGTCGCACCTACTAAACTATGTAATGTCCAAAAAACATTCACTAAAATACATTGTTTTGAATATATTTTATNGAAATCAATGCCAAATTTAAATGTTATAAACACCTGCAAAACTCTCAAATGTGATGATTTTATTTTCAAAGAAAAAATGAGTGATATTTTTTAAAGATTCCTATAATTTGCAAGCAATCAAAAAAACAGATTTAGTTTCTTGCTTCTCAAACAACTTACTCTCGCCAAGAAACAGAAAATTCATCCTGATATTTCAAGTTAATCTCTAGTTTCTCACTATACAGTATCTTAAACGTGTTATTTTTCATCAAGTTAAACAACCCCTTGAGAAATTTAAAAGGTACACAAAGAAGAGTTAATCAAAAAGCTAACATAATTGATTAAGATTTTAGAACAGTTCCTAACACACGAACATATAACTTAGCTAATGATGTCTCTTTATCACCCTATACTTAAAACATAGAAGATAAAATCAATCTAACTATATTTTATAAGATCTATTTTTAAGTCTCTTCATAACCTCTGATAGCATAATATTATTAAGTATATTTATCATTTAAACACTCAGAATTAATTTTATAAACTATGCATTATTGATTTTCCTCATCTTTTGTGTAATAGATGTACGATACTTAACATCATTACCCCCTAGGAATTATCCAATAAAAATGAATGATATTATCAAATTTAAAGTCACTTAAATACTTGTCGTATACTCAATCCGTGTTCTATAACCTTTTATCCCAATAGCTTTTAGCTTTTAATTTTGTAAGAGGTCGCACCTACTAAACTATGTAATGTCCAAAAAACATTCACTAAAATACATTGTTTTGAATATATTTTATGAGCATCTATGTATCCAATACAAAAAAAAATAAATTGAATGTTGATATTTTTTACAATCCTGCTATGGATTGAAATTCACTATACACATTTTCATCTCAATGCCAATCAAATCAGTTCTTAATAATAAGCAATTTCTAAATCAATAAAAATCATTAAAAAATCCTTCTATTTTAGCAAAAATCACCATCAATGTAGATATGCTTGCCATAGAAATACATCATTTTTTGATAATAACGAAATTGTGTGTTTTAATAAAGCATTCACTAGAGGCATTTGTAATTTTTTTTTAAAAAAAAGGAGATTTTTAAACTGGAGGCATCTTGATGCATAGAACAACATAGTCATTGTTATCGAGTTTTTATAATTCTAAGGTTCAGGACAGCATAACTCCATAATTAGTTGTCTCCACTAATTAGAGAACATTCTTGATAAAGGAAGCTGTTTCCACTCTATGTTTAAGGGCACTAGATTATGCAATGGCATCCATATGTCTCTTGTTATGCTTCAAGTCAAGAAATCTAAATGAGAAACTGTTAGGTATATATATAATTTGCAAATTGCACAATAAGAAGCGTGCCTCAGCATAATTGTGAAAAAAGTATAAATCATGAGAACCAGGCATCATTAGGCCTATCGAGATATACACCACAATGGAGCTGAGGTGCTTTTCTGCGCAATTTACAAGAGGCACAAGCCTCAAACACTAATATTTAGGTAATTTAAAATTTTAAATTATAAATTAAATTACAAAATAATTCTCATTTTTCTATTTCTTTAAACCTAAACCTAAAACAAACAATTGAGAATCACACACACCTTCTCAAATCCCAATCAAACTCTCCTCCGACATTGCTCGCATTTGCAGCCGCACGCCACTGTTGTTGTGTCATAAATGATAGAAGAGTAAAATGGTTGAGATCGAAGATTAAAAGAAAGATGGGAGAATATTGATGACAATGAGAATGGAGGGCAAAAAATAATTCACTATAATGATAATTCTAATGAAGACTCTGTTATATAGAAGAATGGAAGAGATTTTTGTATTCATAAAATTCTAATTCTATTAATTTATGGCCAATTTGGAGTAGTTGCAACTGTTTGAAGAAGCTGCGTAGAGAAAGCTGCTGTGAGGAAGTTATGTGTTTGTTTATTTAGTTATTTGTGAAGCAGTTATGCTGCAGATGTTAATAAAAAGAAGACGGCTAGTGTGAAAAAGTTGTGTATGTTTATTTAATTCATTTATGCAGCAACTGTTCATGAAAAGAAGACATTTTTGTTCCTGTATTGAGTTCAAATATTACATCTAGAAGTTAAATCTCACTTAATACTGAGTAGCACAACAATTAAAATAAAAAATATAAGTACAAAGCAACAATTAATATTATCAAAATATTAATTTTAAAACCCAAAAATCAATCATGTGAGATAACTTTTTTCCAAAAATACTCTCCACACGGGTCACTATATACGTTAGAATCATCAAATTAATCTGCCTATCTAAAGAAGTAGTAGTCATCTGTCAATTTATTCCTTCAAAACTTGCTAAATTTTCTCTCATAGCTATTTTCACTTCGTGATGTAAATAAAGAACATTGCAATCCACAAATGCAGTACAAGACATTAGAAGCATTAGAAGTCCTTGAGCTCATGCTTATTGAAATTTGAAAACTAAAAACATAAAATTAGCTTGCCTTAATAGTACAATGATAAAATAAATGAAAAATAACTAATAAGAATAATAAAACAGCTTTAAAACAATGACAAATGGGTGAAAATTTTTAGGACGAAGAGCCCCAAACCAATACAGATGGAAATGCAAAATCAAGCCATGAAAAATCTCACAACAGAAAGCCACATGCATATCATATCATAAAATTACCTAAACCAACCCAAGATCAATCAGAGTAGAGAGGAGATTTAGAAGATCAACTATACCTCAATATTGATAAAGGTCGAGAGATAAGAAAAGCGATGATCAAAGGCACCAAGGTGGAAATGAGGGCACAGAGAGAAGAGCTTGAGTTCAGGCAGAGAGCTTCACTCAACAAAGCACAGCGCAACGAGGGCAACGAGGGCAACGAGGGAGAGGAGAGCTAATGTAAGTAATATTCCTTCGAGCAGTTGTTAAANCAATTTTATAAATCTATTTTTTAAAAGGTTGTTTGGTAGTCTGTAAAAGATATGCAGAGAAATATATAATGTGGTATCTTATAATTTCGATGTATTATGCTTCCATTAGACCAGTTATTTGTCTGTAAAGTAAATACAAGAAATTCTTTGTTTTGTTTGGCTATGTCATTATGCTCATGCAAAGTAAAAAAGTAAAAGTAGTGGATTCAAAGTACTTCAATTTTTTTAATTGCATATAAAATGAATAGAGATGAATTATTTTTAATGTTTATTTAAAAACTTAAAATAAAATGCCTGTAAATTAATATTTCATATTATTATTATTATTACAATTATTTATAAATTAATATAATAACATTAAAGCTAATGCTTAAAAGACGTGAATTTTGTGTAATGACAATTGTATTTTTTATTCTTTATTTTCATTAATTGTCTATAATCATAATCCAATAAAAAAATTATTAATCATCTCTAGTAACAATGTAATTTCCTTGTGAATTTTACGATAAAAGTTCCAATAGAGTCTGAAAACTTTATATGAAAATAATCCATGAGAGCACATTTGAAGATCCTGGTTTAATTGACGAAAGAAAAAACTTATAACATAGGCAATCTAATACACATGAAAGACAGCAAACATTAGCAGTTTCAACATATATATATTTGATACCTAAAAAAGCGTGAATAAACTCCTAAATCACTTTTTCAACATAAATATGATACCTAGAAAAGCATGAATAAGCCCTAAATCACATTTGCTCGCATTTTCGACTACATCTTTTGTGTTTCCTGATGGAATTGGTTGGCGTTGAAAGTTGAAAAATTTGCCTATGACTTTCATATTATTTTTTTATCCAATTTCTACTATAAAAGCTATCATTTTTGAAAACATATGTAAAATTTTAAATTGTACAACAATAGTCCATTACCTCTCGCTATTTGAGTCGTAAATTTCTCGTTTCTTGATGAAATTGGGTGATTTTAGTGTCATTGGAAAGCAAAAAAAAATTTCTACAATTTTTTGTTATTCATTTTACCCAATTCCAACAATATATACTATAGTTGATACAAAAAAATAATTTTAAACCGCCTAAAAGCAGCCCACCGCCTTTCGCTATTTCAAACATAACTACCTCATTTCTTGACGGAATTGGGTGATTTTAGTTTTTTTGGAAAGCAAAATAAATGTCTTACGTAATATTTATTTCATCTAGTGCCTACTATATGCTACATGTTTTAGATTCATATGCAAAAGTGTATAGTCCCAAAACAATCCATTATCTCTCCCTATTTCAGCCATAACCAGCTGGTTTCTTGACGAAACTAGGAGATTTAGTATCGTTAGAAAGCTAAAATAAAAAAATTCCTATGAATTTTATGTTATCAATTTTACCTAATTCCTCCTACACGCTATAGATTTTAAAAACATATAGCTCTCATACACAACAAGAAAATTTAATGAGAAAAAAAAAATACTAAGTTTTAAAATTTCGTATTTATTAAATTTCTCAAGTTATCAAGTACACAATAGAACCAAATTGAGTGGCTTTTCAATACCGAAGAAGATATGGTTGTTGCTATCTGACGTATGATAATTGTGTTGATATACCACATTAATTAGTTCTTTGAANTACTAAGTTTTAAAATTTCGTATTTATTAAATTTCTCAAGTTATCAAGTACACAATAGAACCANAATAACTTTGTTCCAAAAATACTCTCCACACGGGTCACTATATACGTTAGAATCATCAAATTAATCTGCCTACCTAAAGAAGTAGTAGTCATCTGTCAATTTATTCCTTCAAAACTTGCTAAATTTTCTCTCATAGCTATTTTCACTTCGTGATGTAAATAAAGAACATTGCAATCCACAAATGCAGTACAAGACATTAGAAGCATTAGAAGTCCTTGAGCTCATGCTTATTGAAATTTGAAAACTAAAAACATAAAATTAGCTTGCCTTAATAGTACAATGATAAAATAAATGAAAAATAACTAATAAGAATAATAAAACAGCTTTAAAACAATGACAAATGGGTGAAAATTTTTAGGACGAAGAGCCCCAAACCAATACAGATGGAAATGCAAAATCAAGCCATGAAAAATCTCACAACAGAAAGCCACATGCATATCATATCATAAAATTACCTAAACCAACCCAAGATCAATCAGAGTAGAGAGGAGATTTAGAAGATCAACTATACCTCAATATTGATAAAGGTCGAGAGATAAGAAAAGCGATGATCAAAGGCACCAAGGTGGAAATGAGGGCACAGAGAGAAGAGCTTGAGTTCAGGCAGAGAGCTTCACTCAACAAAGCACAGCGCAACGAGGGCAACGAGGGCAACGAGGGAGAGGAGAGCTAATGTAAGTAATATTCCTTCGAGCAGTTGTTAAACTGTTGTGTAATATATAGTGCAAAATGTGTCGCGTTTAGCAAGACACTGCAAAAATGATTTATTTAAACAATGGAACGGCAATGGCGAGTTGTGCCACTGTCTTAAACGGCTAATTAGACTGCTTATGTTAAATTGAGAGTTGCAGAGATTCATGAATATGATATTTCCTTGATATTATGATCTTATTTTGATATTTACTTTCATAAAAATATGCTACTTATTATTTTATATTTTTTTATAAATTGAATGATTTCATTCAGAGCCTTATGTCGCAAGGCTTATACCTCGCCTCATGGAAAATAAATGCTTCAATACCCGTTTGCGCAGATTCAAACATTAGGTTTGGCACTAGACATAGTGCTAACTTAAGATATATATAAGTACAAAGTTGTGTACTAGCTATATATTTTATTTTATTTTTTATAAGCAACGAGTACAACGTAAACATTGTGTACTCATTACTTACTACAAAAATTGAAGTACACAGCCATATACTCTGATAATCTCAAATTTTCCCCTAAATCATTATTGTTTGCATTCAAATGTACATAAGCACACAACTTATACACACCAATATAGTCCAATATATGTGCATGTGGCTCTATGTGAGGTGTTTGAACCTAATAATTCATCCTATTAAATGCTAGTTCAGCAAGCCTTGTGTTTTGATTATAGGCATAAGGCTTGGGAGCTTACTAAGAATTTGGCTATGAGTTAGGGAGCTTTCATTGTGATTGTTGAGTGATTTTTAAAAGGTGTGGGTTAGCTTATTTCAGTCCAATTTCAATTACCCTATCATTCACAAGTATCAGTATATCTATGTCTTTAAAATAAGCAATTCCTATAGTATCATTTCTAGTTTTATCATACATACATCCAAACATTGACATTAACATCACACTTTCCTTGATTATCATTACCTTCTTTATTGGTCAATACTAAATTTATTAATCAATATAGTTGTGCAATTTTATAAATCTATTTTTTAAAAGGTTGTTTGGTTGTCTGTAAAAGATATGCAGAGAAAAATATAATGTGGTATCTTATAATTTCGATGTATTATGCTTCCATTAGACCAGTTATTTGTCTGTAAAGTAAATACAAGAAATTCTTTGTTTTGTTTGGCTATGTCATTATGCTCATGCAAAGTAAAAAAGTAAAAGTAGTGGATTCAAAGTACTTCAATTTTTTTAATTGCATATAAAATGAATAGAGATGAATTATTTTTAATGTTTATTTAAAAACTTAAAATAAAATGCCTGTAAATTAATATTTCATATTATTATTATTATTACAATTATTTATAAATTAATATAATAACATTAAAGCTAATGCTTAAAAGACGTGAATTTTGTGTAATGACAATTGTATTTTTTATTCTTTATTTTCATTAATTGTCTATAATCATAATCCAATAAAAAAATTATTAATCATCTCTAGTAACAATGTAATTTCCTTGTGAATTTTACGATAAAAGTTCCAATAGAGTCTGAAAACTTTATATGAAAATAATCCATGAGAGCACATTTGAAGATCCTGGTTTAATTGACGAAAGAAAAAACTTATAACATAGGCAATCTAATACACATGAAAGACAGCAAACATTAGCAGTTTCAACATATATATATTTGATACCTAAAAAAGCGTGAATAAACTCCTAAATCACTTTTTCAACATAAATATGATACCTAGAAAAGCATGAATAAGCCCTAAATCACATTTGCTCGCATTTTCGACTACATCTTTTGTGTTTCCTGATGGAATTGGTTGGCGTTGAAAGTTGAAAAATTTGCCTATGACTTTCATATTATTTTTTTATCCAATTTCTACTATAAAAGCTATCATTTTTGAAAACATATGTAAAATTTTAAATTGTACAACAATAGTCCATTACCTCTCGCTATTTGAGTCGTAAATTTCTCGTTTCTTGATGAAATTGGGTGATTTTAGTGTCATTGGAAAGCAAAAAAAAATTTCTACAATTTTTTGTTATTCATTTTACCCAATTCCAACAATATATACTATAGTTGATACAAAAAAATAATTTTAAACCGCCTAAAAGCAGCCCACCGCCTTTCGCTATTTCAAACATAACTACCTCATTTCTTGACGGAATTGGGTGATTTTAGTTTTTTTGGAAAGCAAAATAAATGTCTTACGTAATATTTATTTCATCTAGTGCCTACTATATGCTACATGTTTTAGATTCATATGCAAAAGTGTATAGTCCCAAAACAATCCATTATCTCTCCCTATTTCAGCCATAACCAGCTGGTTTCTTGACGAAACTAGGAGATTTAGTATCGTTAGAAAGCTAAAATAAAAAAATTCCTATGAATTTTATGTTATCAATTTTACCTAATTCCTCCTACACGCTATAGATTTTAAAAACATATAGCTCTCATACACAACAAGAAAATTTAATGAGAAAAAAAAATACTAAGTTTTAAAATTTCGTATTTATTAAATTTCTCAAGTTATCAAGTACACAATAGAACCAAATTGAGTGGCTTTTCAATACAGAAGAAGATATGGTTGTTGCTATCTGACGTATGATAATTGTGTTGATATACCACATTAATTAGTTCTTCGAAGTCAGGATATACCTCTAGTTTATCTGGTGCCACTTGACGGTTATATGCTTCATTTTTCTCATAAACTCTCAGACCAACCCACCAATACCAAGGTTAAATATAAAACTATACAACAATCCCGAGCTTAAATATAAAACTACATTGCAGACCGCCCTTCTTCCTAATAAAAAATTTTGAATAAACACTAATGACATTTTCATATCATAATTTGAACAAAAGTTTAAACCAACCAAAATGAACAAAACATTTACATAGTAAACTAGGAGTCTTTGACTCGATGGAGCATTTGTAATTTGTTTGTCATGTGATATTTATTTATCTTCTTATTGCAGCATCAAATTCTCAAGCTAGTTTCATTCAAAATCTAAGAATTCCACTCTTTCATATCACAAATCAAACAAAAGTTTAAAACAGCCAAATTGAACAAAACATTCACACCGTAAACTAAGCATCTTTGACTCTAAGGAGCATTTGTAATCCATTTGTCGCGTGATATGTATGTATCTTCTTAATGTGGCATCAAATTCTCAAGCCCTTTTCATTCAAAATCTCAGAATTCAACTCTTTCTAAATGCTCGTGCTCCATCATACTTTTCATATTTTTTAACATCAATTTATTGTTCCTAACTTATCGTTGAATGCAATTCATTTACATATGATTCCATTCGACAAACACAACTTGAAGTCATTTGGGTTTGAATTAACTCATATAGAATTTAGCAATTCCTATAAATCCAGCATTTTAAAGTCGTGAGAGGATTAAAAAATAAAAAACACTTGGCATGCAACAATCTAGCTACATCCTGATATGCTTGTCTAGTTTCAAGGTTTAAATTTTATTAGAGAAATAAATCCATAAGTCCATTAAATCTTGTGATATATGAATTTAATAAATCTTTCATTCATTTACATGCACTAATTTGGTCTTATACTTTTGAAAGTACCATCAAATAAAAATGTGTACAATGACAGATCTGTATTCTCCCATATCACAAATCCATGGGAAACCAATTACCATTCTTTCTCAATCAGTTACTCCAAAACAACTCTTCATTTACAGCAAGGACAAATTAAATAATGTACCAACGAAAACGAGCTGACCAATCAAGAAAGAGAACACACAGAATTTGAAAGATTTCAAAAATTGCACAACTGAAAAAAAAGATAAAAACTCCATTTGTACACTCTCAACAGAGAACATAGAACAAAAGTGGAGCTTTCAAGAATTCCAAACTTGCACCAGTTTTAACTCAAAAGAAGCATAGTGAGGGAAGAAATTGCAGTGATCTAAATGATTTTCTCTAAAAACTCACGGATCTCAATCATATACTCAAGTAGAAGCAGTTCTTTGTTGAAATCATGAAAGATAAATGTAGTCGATATCCAAGATCGCGAGGTAAACTTAAAACACAAAAAAAAACCCACAGAAGCTATATCATGTACTCGAACAAATAGAAGGAATTTAATAAATGAAGAAATCAATGCTTGCTTGCCTCTCAGAGCACAGATCAGATACTTGTTGACGGTCGTTGTTCTCATCGCCCTCTTCCTCTCACTTCCAAGAAGTGGATCTCAAAGTCAACAGGAGAGAGACACCCCGCATAAGGCAGCCATGACCGAACAAAAAGAATCCTCGAGCGTGTGAGGTAACTAACAAAAAGAGCAATCTTGTTGAGGCATCGAAGGTGAGGATTTGTTGGGTGAAGTGGTTTTACATCTGATTACGAGTGGGGCATTAATGCCGATTTTTTTTTTTACCTATTTTCAGTATTTATAATTCTCAAGTAGTTTTATTTTACTTTGGGACTGGTGATTACCAAAAAATAAAATAAAATAAAAGTCTTGTGTTTAATTTACTTTACACCTATTTTACATCAAATCAAACAGGCCCCAAACCTCCATGACATTCCCTAGTATAGTAACCTTATAGAATTTCTCCAATCAACCAATCAGCTTTGATTTAGAAAATATGTGCGCATGCATCATATGTTTTGCATGATCCAATTTACTTAAACATAACAAATTGAATGGTATAATCTTCCAAGAGTATTTATTAATAACTAATTGACAATAATTCATGCATATTTCATCACAAATCCAGAATGTAAACAGAACTTTATTCTCATGGAATCAATAACCATAGGAACAATAATGTGTTCTCCTCAATGAATAAACATAAAAATAAGAAAAACAAAGTGAAGAGCACTAAATAAATTTAAAAATTGGAATACAATTCATGTTACACAAATCAGCATACCTCGAGAATAATTGTGAGGAAACCGATTATGGCTGATGAATATTTACTTGTCCTGCAACATCTGAAGAAAGAATTCATAACCTGTGATGAATGAAAATTTATTTGTCCTGCAACATTTCGAGGAAGAAGACCATATCGTTGCAAATTGTTTTTTCTAAGAACAAAAATCGAGCGTAGCGAAAGCCAAAGCGAAGCTTGAGGTCATGACTACGCCCATCCAAAATTGCAGCTTTCTTAACCGGCAAGGACATAATTTTCCAAATAATAAACAGCAAGGTCCCTGAACTCATCACCCACATTCTTAAACAAAACACTGTACGTGCAGGAATCAGGAAGAACACCTTTCTCAAGCATCTCCCCAAACAACCTCTGCACTTCATCCCAATAACCAAAATCACAACTCTGATTTATCAACAAAGTGTAAGTATACTTATTGGGGGAAAGCCCCCTTACTTGCATTTCATAAAAACATCTATAAGCAAGCTTAACATTGCCAGTTCTACACAAGCCATTTATAAGAGCATTGTAAGTTATTACATTTGGCTGCACATTATCCTGTAACATCTGAAGAAAGAATCCATAAGCTGTCCCAATATTTCCTTTCCTTGCATAAGCATGAATAAGTATTGTATAAGTTACTAAAGAAGGTGAAACATTATTGCACAACATTCTATCAAAAACTCTTTTTGCTTCATCTAGATGGCCTTTACGGCAAAGGGCGTGAATTATGCATGTATATGTCACACAATCAGGAACTACTCCCTCATTAATCATCTTCCTCCACAACCGATAAGCTTCATCCCAATCTCCAGTCCGAAAAATCCCGTCAATCAAAATGTTATACGTGATTATATCAGGCAAAACACCGCGAGCTACCATCTCCTCCCTCAATTGGAAAGCTTTGTACATAGCCCCGTGCTTCGATTCGCAAGCTAATCTCGTATCATAAGCAAAGCAATCTGGCTGAAGTCCCCTATGAAGCATCTCATCAAAATATCCTTTAGCCATGGCATGATATCCCATCTTGCAAGAGCCGTTCACAAGGATTGTATAAGTATATATATCAGGATGGCAACCACATTCTATCATATAGTCTTTAAACTTCAAAGCCTTCTCAAGAGCGCCCACCCTGCAATGACCGTCTATAAGTATATTGAATGTTCGAACCGTTGGAACAATTTGGGCTCTTCTTAGATCCTCAAACAAAGAAAGAGCCTCCATTATGTTTCCCAAACGGCAATAACCATAGATCAAAGAGTTGTATGAGACTATATCCATTGTTAGACCCTTTGATTCCATCTGTGTAAACTTCTTTCGAGCTTCTTCTACCTTTCCCATCTTACAAAGCCAGTAAATTATGGTGTTATAGGTTGTCACAGATGGAAGGATGCCTTTCCCCACCATATTAGTCTCAAAAAGCAAAGCTTGATCAGCAAATCCTTTGCTAAACAATGCAGTAATCAGTGGATTATAGGAGAAAGAAGAAGCCTTACCTGAACTCTGCATTTTCGCAAGCAACTTCTCCGCTTTCTCCAATTCGCCTTTCTTTGACAATCCATTGATCACAACGTTGTAAGTAACATCATTAGGCAAGCAGCGATTGAAATTTTTGAACTCCATATCAAGAAGAAGTATATAAGCCTCTTCGGCCTGTCCCTCCTTGCAGTAACAATCAAGCATCGTGTTGAAGGTAACAATGGTGGGCTGCACCCCTGCCCTAACCATGTCCTGATAGACTACCCTGACTTCAGACCACCGGTTGCCATCCCGCAAAACCCTAAGAACCCGATTGCAGTTCTTAACCTCAGGTAAGAAACCATTTTCCATCATCTTCCGAAAGGTTGATAAGGCGCGTTCGACCATCGAACACTTAGTGTACATCCATAAAAGCAGATTGAGAAGCTTAATAGTAACGTCCGAATTCACATACTTGCCGATCAACAGGTCAACGATTCCATGTAAACCGAAGCTCAGAGCCCTCTCAGCAACCGAGTAAGCCGCCTTCATGAGCCCGGCGTCGGCAAGGATCTCGAGCACGGCGCAGAAAGGGAGCTCCGATCGGTGGAAGCCGGGCTGGCGCTCGGCCCAGCGGAAGAACCGCAGAGCGACCCGAGGCTGGTTGCCGATGGAACGAATGATGCAGAGGAAAAGATGTCGGTCGGAGATTAGGGGCTTGAGGAGGGCCGGGGTGCGGAAGCCGGAGGTGAAGGCGTGGGGGTTGTATTTGAGAATTCCCAGAATGAGGGAATCGAATTGCGGCTTCTCGGTGAGGAGCTTAGAGAAGGGCTTGTGAGGGAGAAGGAGAAGAGGGGAAGAGAGAGAAGAGCGCGCCTTTGGGAAGGACAAGGAGACGAAGTTTGATGCAAGAGCTTTGGAAGAGCGTGCGGGGAGGAGCATGGGAAGGGGTTGGAGCTGAAGAAGGGAGAGTGTTAGCTCTTCCTTCGCCTTCTCGCCATGAGAAGGGAAAGCCAAGGGTTTAAGCTCGAGTGGAAGAGAAGCCGCCACAGAGGTTGGGTGGCCGGAGAGCCGTGAGTTTGCTTTCTGAAACTAGGTTAGATCATCGATGATAGAATTAATGACTAATCCGGCCCACTATTAAGTGGGCCACCTCCTATCAGCCCATTTCTGCAATTATTTGAACCTATTTTCNGGTTTGCTTTCTGAAACTAGGTTAGATCATCGATGATTGAATTAATGGACTAATCCGGCCCACTATTAAGTGGGCCACCTCCTATCAGCCCATTTCTGCAATTATTTGAACCTATTTTCCTTATAGTTGTTTGTTTTTTTTTTTTTAAGGGTTTTAAGAGGGATAGTTTATATTATTTTCATATATCGACAGGAAACTCATTTGTTAATATTATAACATTATATTAATATAAAATTAAAATTAATTTATAAAACTTAATGTCTTACTGCAACTTTAATTATTTTTTTATAAATTTTAAATGACAGCAATGCAAAGTAGCTATTTATTATCTATTATGAATGTTTAATTATTCAAATTTTTAAATGAGAATAAGTAATTTTAGCACGAATTAAAGTACACTTCCCCTCCTCAGGTCGAAGTGCCACTGTTGAGCCTCATTTATGGTCAGTTGTTGTCTTTTTTCTTAGGCACGGATGATGCATTTGGTGTTCTTTTAAGTGATGATGCTTTGTCTTTTCTTCTGTGTTATTGTTGTGCTTGGAGTCCCTTTATAACTTGTTATCATGACTTTTAGAGGGAATCTTTTTATGTTTTGAGATGCCAACATTTGGGGAACTCTAACCCCTCAGAAAATAGATGAGGCACCAGAATCCTAAGGAGGTGGTATCGATACCACCAAAAATGCGTTGATAATTTTCTTAAAAAAGTTTAATTTTATAAATGGTCTGGTGGTTAGAAGGCCAAATTTATCAAATCGAGAATCTTCTTCACCAAGAAGGTACTTCACTGGTATAAGACGACCTTACAAGCAGAACTTCAATTTCCATCAGCTCCTAAGTTAGTGATCATTTTATCAACCAATGGAGTGTAGCTTTCCTATATTTTTTATCAAGTTATGATAATCAATATGGGGATTATTATCCTCTTTAGAGTGTGTAATGCAACATTATCTTTGGAGATAATGATAAGACGATCAAGTTTATTTCTCATATTCAAAAATGTATCACTTATAGGAGCGAATGACTGGAATTTCAAACAAAGGATGCACCAAAAATTTGGTTCAAACGACTCTTCTTTAAGAAAATTTGTTAGGGTCTTTACAAGAAAAAAGAAAAATTGAAGGAGTTGCCCCTTCCTTCTTCGGTTGCCCCTTCCTCCTTCAGTTGTAGAAGGGGTCATACTAAAGATTCTCATACTTTAAAGTATTGAAGAACTTCAATGTGAGGTATTCTATCCTAACAAATATGTGACGGGAGAATCTAAACACAAGATTGGCCTCTCTGTTCATACATGGTACTCCTATTTGTGATGTAGAATGAGTTAGAACAAGCAAATGAAGAATATGGGCAAGTGTCATAAGTATCATATTTTCCTCTTATAAATCCTTTGAAGATTCATATTTCCAAAGAAGTGTTGCATCACACGTGCAAAGGGCTTTTATGAGTTGTCGAGTATGTAATTATATCTAACTCTCTTTAACTTTATACTAGATTTTTCCATGTTTGTCATATATTCATCCTCTCTATGTAATGAAAAATATGCATTTAGATCTCGAACTGAGCCTTTCCTTAAATGAATGGAACATAAAGTTTGTGAAGAACCAATATCTTCTTCGTAAGTGTAAAGAGTTGTATAATGCCAGTGCGAAGTAAATATTGGCATTGGGAGACCAATTATCAAAATGTAAGACTGAATTATTTTTTAAGGTAATTTTTCTTTCTCTACAAAGTTTAGAACTGATGATTAAACACGAAGAATTGATAGAGACATGAGCTACATGGAGAATTTGTAAGCTTTTCAAGCAAATATATTGGCTCTTGAAGAATAGAACAAAAAGTTGAGGGCCTTTAGTGCAGTAAAAGAGTTTCTTCAAAATTTCTAGAAAGGAGTTCATTTGATATACCATTGGACTATAACTAACACCGAGAGCACATTTTCCAACCACGCATTTAAAAACCCCCTTATTGCTCAAAAAGGGTGAAGCTAAAAGTGACTTGCATTTGCATAATTATGATGAGGAGGAGAATATTACAATAAATTAGTACTTTGTGTCTGTATGTTTATGTTGATAGTTTTTTCTTCAAATTTTGTGATGATCTATTAGTGTTTGCAACTTCTCATTTGCACTTTATAATGATGAATTGGTGTTTAGAGATTTTTTTTTTGTTTGATGTAGTTTCTACATATTACAACAGTTTGTTTGTTTGTACATCTCTTGGTCTATTTGATGTAACTTTTACATTTTCTGATAGTGCATATCGTTGCACTTTTTGAATGCTTCTTTATTTATTTTGTTGTTGTTCAATCTTGGATTGTAAAGTGAGTTGAGGGTTATTAAAAATGTTTCGAGGTACTCAAACAATGTTAACACATCTTGGGTAACATTACCGAAGATGAAGAAAAACCCTAGTTAGGGGTGCACAACCTATCCTAAGTTATTAGTCGAATCTCCTGCTCGATTACTGTAACCTATAATGGAAGATTCTGATGGAAAATTTGTTAAGAGTGTTTGGCTCATCCTAGGTTATTTAGTCGGATGTGCTCGACAGTGCTAACATGTTTTGAACAAAGTAAAATGAAATCCACCAAGGATCATCCTAGGGTATTTAGTCTGAGGCGCTCAATAATGTTAACCCACTATATATAAAATTGAATAAAATCCATTAAGGATGTAAGACATGTCCTAGGTTATTTAGGGTGCGTTTGGGGCAGCTTGTGTTTATCTAGATAAGCCGCTTATCCAGAAACACGGACCACGGGGTGCGACCTGCGTTTTGTATTTAGTGTAACAAACCATCTGCATTTTCAGATAAGTTGCTCAAACACAGCTTCCAAACGATGAGGTGGTGTTTTCAAAATGTCGTCGCGGCGGATAAGCTGCCCCAAACGGAGCCTTAGTAAAAAATGTTTAACAGTGATAACATATTATAGATAAAGTTGAATTAAATTCATTAATTTTTTTTACCCATCCTATATTATTTAATAAAGAAGCTCGATGGCATTAACATGTTATGTACAAAATTGAATGAAATCCACCAAGGGTGTAAGATCTTTCTAAGTTATTTAGTTGAAGATGTTCAATGAAGTTAACCTGTTTTGGACAAAGTCGAATGAATTTCTCTAAGGATGTAATACCAATCTTACGTTTTTAGTTGAAGGTGTTCACTGGCGTTAACCTATTATTGATAAAGTCAAATGAAATTTACTAAAAAATTTTGACCTATCATAGGTTATTAGTCAAGGCTTTTGCTTGATGATTGTATCATGTTATAGAAGAGATTAAATCAAGTCTCCCCAAGATTGATTGAGCTCCTAATGAGGTGCTAGAGATTCTTTGTGTTTCTAGAGTATGGCGCGTAGGTTAAGGTGGACCGTACTTTTGCTTGAAAGTATAGTTATAGTTATACTCAAGAATGATATTTGACAACTTTTCCTTGTTGCTTTTATATTTGTTGTCCCCTAATAGAGGCGTTGTTCACACGAGTCTGTAAAGTAACCCATGTACCAAACATAAATGAGGTTAGCTTCTTGTTCTAGCTGAGTAGGAACTCCAGTATGATGAGGGACACTAAAACTTACTTTCTAGTCAGACATCAATGATCAATGGTTGATCTTTTTATAATGTCAAGATGTTAACATAAGTTTCCTCTTTAAGTTTTGATGAAAATTTTATGTAGACTAGAAGTTATTCTCGTAACTTGATGTCTGAATGAGATGCGGGAAGAGTGCCCAAAGGTAATTGTGTAAAATATGTCAACATAAACCACTTTTTGAGATTGCAGTGAATGTTGTCCCCCCTCACCACCCACCCGTTAAGCCTGGAATTGATTCTCGTAAACTTAATGGTTGAACGAGATACGAGAATATTATCCCATTACAACATGCCCAAGATGTAAACATGATCGACCTTTTGAGATTATAGTGAAGATTGCCCCACCTTATCAGAGAATATTTTGAAAATTATTGTTTAGTGACTTTCCCTTACTTCAACGAATCTCATAAGGTTAAGATGAGACTTTGATAAGGATTTGTTTTGTAATATATTGCTCCACAAGCAATTTTGCAAGTTCGGCAAATATATGAATGATTCATATAGGAGTGAGTAAAAATAAGTATGTGAGTGGCCTTTAAGAGTTGCAGGAAAAACTCAACAAAGGAGAGCATCAGAAGCTTGTTGTATGCAACATGAAGGTTTTGACGTTTTATCATAAGAGTTAATGGTTGAAAGCTTAAAATCTTGTTGGAATATGGTGTTAAAGGATTGTCTCAGCCAACGGAGAAGACACTTGAGAGTCATGCCAAGCTAAAAAAATTACTTCTATCACTTAAAATGAACTTTTCTTGCACTAAATTTGTAACTCGCCATGGATTAGATGAGGTTGGGCCAAATTCTCCTACATTGTGGAAGTGTTTTAGTTATGCTTGTTGGGTCAAGTTAGGCAAGTCAAGCTAGCTGAGCAAAAGCTTACAAAGCTAGAAAGCAGACACCGGTAAGCAATCCAAGCATAAGTCATTTGACTGAAAAAGAGAGAAAAGTGTGTCAGTGTCGTTAACTGCAAGAAAATCGACTCAATACAACAGCTTATCCCATAGTAGAATGGATCCAACGGAAGAACCAGTTCCACAATGCATTATCGACCATCCAGTGGAGACTCGAAGGCTCCTTACCATAGACTGGAGATAGTCAAATAGGCTAGATCAACCCACCGAACTCTATTGATTGAGTTGACTTGATCGAGTCAGGTCAACTAAATTTAATCGACCAAGCTAACTCGGTCGAGCCAAGCCAACTAAGCTTGGCTAGTTGAGCCAAAAGGCTACCGAATGATAAGACATCGCTTGTAAAATACTAGAAATATCACAGTACCGACCTTCTCAAAATGGATTAAAAATGTAATATCATTATTATACTACATCCTATATAAATAGGGGAAAATTTTATTATAGAGGGGCCACCCTTTCCAGGGCTTCCTCTCTAGCTCCCCTCTGAACAATATTTTAATTGTTCACCCCTCTCTCTCTCTTCTCATTTACGCTATAAATCTTGGGTGTGATTCACATACAATCTTGAATTCAACGTTATTATAATCATATGCATGAAAAAGTGTATTTCGCTTTTAAAATGTAAATAAGAGTGATACTTCTAATGTGACATGAAATATTTGAGTGTCATATATATGTAAATAAGAAAATATAGGTATTAGATATGTAATTATATGAGAATAGAATGTCATGCATGTAAATGCCACTATATTATATTTATTTTGAAATAATTACTTTCTATAAAAAATATTTTTGTTGAGGGTACTAACCAAAATTCTCTCCCCTCTACCAAACCCACTCACCTCAAGTCTAATGATTCACCTCCCCAATACCTAAACCACCGAATCCACTCAGAATTGCAAAAAGCAAAATGATTCTCCTCCCAAAGGCCTCAACCACCAAAATTTTATTGAAGGAAATACATATTATGTGAAATTAAAATAGTAAAATATTTGATATGATATCATTGGTTTGTATAAGTGTTGATATGTCATCATATACTTAAACGTCATTCAACATGAATTTTGGGTTAATTAACACGAAACTTGAAGCATTTTTTAGCAAGAAATTCAAACTTAAATTAAAAACAATCTAGAACTCTGATTTCAACAATCTTATAATCAAACAGGTCAGCTTGACGATATGAACACAATAATATCAAAATTGGTCAAATCAATGATACAAATCCAATGAGCCCAAGATCACTCAAGTTTGGCATGGTTAAAATACTAAAATGTCCACAAAATATCGTCTGATCAGGGAAATCTCTCCGGATCTTCTGATAGAGTGGTCCAAATCCCTGTCTTATCTTCGGAGAGATCACTCCTAGATTCTATAAATAGAGCTCCTTCATGAAGGACATTTTTGGCATATTTTTTGCATTCAAAAGAAAAAAAAAGTTATCCCAAACAAACACGAAAAATTGATATTTACACTAATAAAAAATGAACTCATATTTTTGGCATTTCAAAAAAAAATCCTATCTTTAGAACTTGAAAGACATTTTTTCTCTCGAAATAAATCTAACCAGAGGTTTTGGAGCGATTATTGGGTGCGGAGAGCGACACACTGTCATACAGCAGCGATGTGCGGCTGTGATCGGACGCAGCTCCGCCCGCACCCAATAATTAGACCAGTTTTTTGACCTTAAAACCAGACAAAAATATCACAATTCAACTTCTTTATGCCCAAACCTCCTTTCTAACCCCTCAATCTCCTTCTGACTCAACCCAAACGCTTTCTCCAACAACACCTCCTTAATCCCCGACCCAAAAATCGTCGCCGGAACCCTAACCACCCCCGGATTCTCACC
>JXCR01140776.1:0-27783 GCA_002079205.1 Phalaenopsis hybrid cultivar
AACTTCAGCTAATCCACTGGTTTGAGAGTGATAAGCAGTAGAGATTCTATGAATAATATTAAATTTTTTTTCCCAATATCTGAATATATTTATTCCTAAAATGAGATCCTCCATCAGTAATAATCATCCTAGGCATTCCGTATCTAGTGAAAATATTTTTCATTAAAAATCTTGAAACACTTTTAGTGTCACAGCGAGGTAAAGCTTGTGCTTCAATCCACTAAGAGACGTAGTCTACTACAATTAATATGTATAAGTTCTCAAATGAAGGAATAAATGGTCCCATAAAATCTAATCCCCAAACATCAAATATCTCAACTTCCAATATGAAATTTAGAGGCATTTCATTTCTTCTAGATATATTGCCTACTCGTTGACATCGATCACAAGTTTTTATATATCTATAAACATCTCTAAATATAGTAGGCCAATAAAATCCAGCTTGTAAAATTTTATAAGCAGTTTTATCNAAAAGCTCTCTTATATCTTTTCAATGTATCTATCAGTCTTTGTTTTTGTAAATCATTTAATTCTGAAGATATAATAATAGGTAATGTATATGAGTCTCCCAAAAATACATACTTCAAGTAGTTATGTAATGTTTTCAACTCAAGTTCAGGTGGTTTAATAATTGATGGAAATATATTCTTATCAGCATTTTCTGTAATATCCAACATTTCAAATCTTTTCTGAACAAAATCTAATTCTTAATTTTCTAATTTGTCCAGAATAATTTCATCATTTTCTTCGAATTGTTCTTCAAAATACTTTTTATCTTTGAAATGTTCTTTAAAATGTTCATTCAGTAGATGTTCAACAATTTCCATGTGAAAACATTCATTATCTCTTTCAATAGCAAGGTATTTCATAGATTTCACAATGTTAAAAGTCACTTCTTGATCATTTACTATCATAGTTAATTCTCCTTTTTGAACATCTATCATAGCTTTTCCAGTAGCTAAAAATGGTCTCCCTAAAATAATAGGTATTTCTTTATCTTCCTTCTTATCTAAGACAATAAAATCCACCGGAAAGATAAATTTATCAACTTTTACTAACACATCTTCTATAACTCCCTTAGGATATGTAACTGATCGGTCTGCTAATTGAAGAGTTACAAAAGTAGGTGAGACTTCTCCTAATCCTAATCTTTTCAAAATTGATAGAGGCATAAGGTTAATGCTGGCTCCCAAATCACATGAAGCTCTTCCATAGAGTTTTTCACCGATAGCACACGACATAGTGAAACTACCAGGATCTTTTGATTTTTAAGGAAGCTTTTTCTCAATAATTCCACTACACTCTTTGTTAAGTGCAACAGTTTCATTATCTGAGAACTTCCTCTTTTTGTTCAGAATATCTTTGATAAACTTCACATAATTGGGCATTTGCTCTAAAGCTTCTACGAAGGGAATATTCACCGTTAACTTCTTCAAATAATTGGGCATTTGCTCTAAAGCTTCTACGAAGGGAATATTTACCGTTAACTTCTTAAGAAATCAAAAATTTTGAAAATTGTTTATTCTGTTTATGTTGCTTCAGTCTTTGAGGAAATGATGGTGGAGGTTTTCCCACAGTAACTTTCATTGCTGCAAATGGATACACTAAAGCTGGGTATTCATGATCCTTTTCTTTTTCGGTATCCACTTTTTCTTTTTTAGTTTCTATTTCTTTTTGTACTATTGTCTCTAATTCTTTTCCACTTCGTAATTGAATCGCCTTGATTTGTTGTTTTCCTTGATCTTTAGGATTTGGTTCCACAGTACTTGGAAAAGTTCCCATTGTTCGGTTACTAAGTGCAGTAGTGATATGCTCTAATTTGTTCTCAATATTCTTAATAACAGTTTCTTGATTTTGTAATTGATTTCCTTGAATCTGTAATTGATTTCCTTGATTCTGTAATTGTTGACCCATGTTTAATATCAGCTCTTCCATAGATAACTTCTTCTCATTGATTTGAGTATTACAGTTAAATCCTTGAGGATAAGAAGGTCTATAGTTAACATTTCCTTTGCTGGATGAATTTCCTAATGGGTTCACTGAGTTGTTTTCCCATTGTTGATTTGTCGAAGAGTTGTTATTCCAATTAAGATTTGGATGATTCTTCCAACCTGGGTTATAATAGTTCGAGTATGGGTTGTTGGATTATTAATAGCATTTAAGGTTTCATATGAAGATTGAACATCCACAAATTGCCCAGATGAATTTTCTTCCATCATAGGAGGTGTTGAAGAATAAGTGAAGGTTGAACATCCACAAATTGCCCAGATGAATTCTCTTCCATCATAGGACGTGTTGGAGAACTAGGTTATAATAGTTCGAATATGGGTTGTTGGGTCTATAATAGCATTTAAGGTCTCATATGAAAGGGTTTAAACATCCACAAATTGCCAAGATGAATTTTCTTCCATCATAAGAGGTGTTGAAGAATAATTCATCCCATAATGATCTAATTTTTGATATTGCAGCAATCTGCAAAGCTAACATAGATATTGCAGCAGAATCATGGATACTAGCTATATTGCAACAATCTGTGAAGCTAACATAGATATTGCATCAGAATCATGGATTGTAGCTACTCTTTTAGGATTTACCCGCTCAGAGGGCCATTGAAAATTGTTGATAGCCATTTCTTCTATTAATGAATAAGCCTCATCAAAAGGATTTGACATTAAAGAACCACCAGCCACAACATCTATAATCGATCGAAGAGATCCCACTAATCCATTATAAAAGGTTTGAATTATTAACCAGTATGGTAACGAATGATGAGGATATTTTCTAAGAAGATCTTTAAATCTCTCCCAAGCTTCATATATTGACTCTCCATCAATCTGACAGAATGATGTTATGTCATTTCTAAGTTTAGCAGTTTTTTATGGAGAGAAATATTTGGATAGAAATTTCTGTGAAAGTTCTCCCCAAGTTCTAATAGATCCATGTGCTAACAAATTTAACCACATCTTAGTCTTATCCCTAAGTGAAAAAGGAAAAAGTCTAACTTTGCTAACAAATTTAACCACATCTTAGCCTTATCCCTCAGTGAAAAAGGAAAAAGTCTAAGACTACTAACAAATTTAACCACATCTTAGCCTTATCCCTCAGTGAAAAAGGAAAAAGCATAAGTCTAAGAAAATATTTGGATAGAAATTTCTGTGAAAGTTCTCCCTCTAGCAGTTTTGGATGGAGGGAAATATTTGGATAGAAATTTCTGTAACAGTTCTCCCCAAGTTTGATGTTATGTCATTTCTAAGTTCAGCAGTTTTGGATGGAGGGAAATATTTGGATAGAAATTTCTGTGAAAGTTCTCCCCAAGTTCTTAATAGTTTTGGATGGAGGGAAATATTTGGATAGAAATTTTTGTGAAAGTTCTCCCCAAGTTCTAGTAGTTTTGGATGGAGGGAAATATTTAGATAGAAATTTCTGTGAAAGTTCTCCTCAAGTTCTAATACCTTGGATGGAGGGAAATATTTGGATAGAAATTTTTGTGACAGTTCTCTCCAAGTTCTAATAGTTATATATTGACTCTCCATCAATCTGACAGAATGATGTTATGTCATTTCTAAGTTTAGCAGTTTTTTATGGAGAGAAATATTTGGATAGAAATTTCTGTGAAAGTTCTCCCCAAGTTCTAATAGATCCAAGGAAATATTTGGATAGAAATTTTTGTGAAAGTTCTCCCCAAGTTCTAATAGATCCTGGTGGGAAATATTTGGATAGAAATTTCTGTGAAAGGTCATTTTTAGTTTAGCAGTTTTGGATGGAGGGAAATATTTGGATAGAAATTTCTGTGACAGTTCTCCCCGAAGTTCTAATAGATCCTGGTGCTAATAAGCTTCATATATTGACTCTCCATCAATTTGATAGAACGATGTTATGTCATTTCTAAGTTTAGCAGTTTTGGATGGAGGGAAATATTTGGACTGACAGAACGATGTTATGTCATTTGTTAGTTTAGCAGTTTTGGATGGAGGGAAATATTTGGATAGAAATTTCTGTGACAGTTCTCCCCAAGTTCTAATAGATCCAGGTGCTAACGAGTTTAACCACATCTTAGCCTTATTCCTCAGTGAAAAAGGAAAAAGTCTAAGTCTAAGAGCATCGTTTGAGACTCTATCATACTTAAAAGTAGCGCATAGTTCTAAGAAACTAGCGAGGTTTAAGTTAGGATCTTCATTTGGTGTACCTCCAAATTGATTATTTTGTACCATTTGGATAATAGCAGGTTTAAGCTCAAATGAATTAGCAGCTACATCAGGATTTTGGATAGATAAGTGAATTTCATCTGCTCTAGGATTTGCATAATCTCTTAAAGGTCCAGGTTGGTGTTCATTCATAATGTTTTCCATTGTATCACAATTTTTAGGTTTTCTTTTCAATTTTCTTATTTTTTAAACAGTTCGTTCTAATTCCGAATCGTATGGTATAAGATTTTCAGGTCCAAATTTGAGCATACAATTTAAAACTAGTACTCAGTAATACAATTAAAAATATAAATAAATATATAAATATATAGATAAGTTGCAATTTAAGTAAAAACTTTTTAATAATTCTAATATGTCCGTTACTCCTAAAAATTCTCCCAGGCAACGACGCCAAAAACTTGACCGACCTTTTTATAAATCAACAATTACAAGAATTTGATGACGCTACTAGAAGATTTAAATCCCCGGCAACGGTGACAAAAACTTGACCGACCTTTTTGTAAATCGACAATTACAAGAATTTGATGACGCTACTAGAAGATTTAAATTCCAGCAATGATGCCAAAAACTTGACTGCGACTTTATATATATTTTTTATTTAATAAAGATGTATAGATATAATATTCAATAATATTAAAGTCGATTTGTCAACGCAAGTATACATATCGCTCAAGTAATATAAGGCTCTAATGGAGTCCTAGATATCGATGTCAACACAAGTATACATATTGCTCAAGTAATATAGGGCTCTAATGGAGTCCTAGATATCGATCCCACAGGAGGTAGTTTAGAATTATGGACTAAGACCTTAGAAAAGCAATACTTTAATCACAACAACGACGTTTAATTTGCTTATCTGTCACTAATAGGCAAATAAAATACTACGGACTAAGATTTAGTAAAAAAGTAATACTTCAACTACAACGACGTTCAAGTTGCTTATCTGTCACTAGTAGGTAATTGAAATAAGTAGATAATTTTGGATAGTAATTAATGAGAGAATAACATTTAATTGTGATATTAAATATATAAGAAAGCATCATTCTCCTTGCTAAGAAATTATAGTGAATGGATAAAATGAATTAGTTCAAATTATATTGTGCCAAATAGGAGCACACCTATTCTTTACCCTTTGGTCCTGACATAAAGAACATTGACTAATCCTACGCTTGTTTACTGACTATTCTTTACCCTTTGGTCCAGGCATAAAAAACATTGACTAATCCTACACTTGTTTACTGAATCTGCGTGTTACCCTTTGGTCCAGGCATAAAGAACATTGATTAATCCTACGCTTGTTTACTGAATCTGCATCGGTCCAGGCATAACAAACATTGAACAATCCTATGCTTGGTTACTGATTCTGCAGCTAGGCGAATAAAGTGAATCAGTTCAAATTGTATTGTGCCAAATAGGAGCATACCTATTCTTTACCCTTTTAGACATAAAGAACATTGACTAATCCTATGCTGGGTTACTGATTCTACGGCTAGGCTTGGAGGATACCGACTCTCACTTCGGAGCTCCCACGTTCCCCTCACCTGAGATTTAACATTTACGCAGCAGCACCCAAACGATAGGACCGAATTGAGGATTTTAGTATGTCACTCTAAATTCAACAATTCTACGCCCGATAGTAATATTTCTCTATTTATTTGCACTCAACTTCCAAGGGCTTTGACCTCCTTAAATCTTGGATGTAATCTTCACTTTAGTTGTAAAACACTAACTTTCAAGGACTTTGACCTCCCTAAATCTTGGATGTAATCTTCACCTTAGTTGTAAAACTATATTTATTTGCACCCAATTTCCAAGGGCTTTGACCTCCTTGAATCTTGGATGTAATCTTCACTTTAGTTGTAAAACTCAACCATTTCCCTATTTATTTGCACCCAATTTCTAAGGGCTTTGATCTCCCTGAATCTTGGATGTAATCTTCACTTTAGTTGTAAAACTCAACATACTTTAACAATTCAATTGACCAGACTGAATGTAAATTAAGATCGAAGTGAAAAGATCATCATAATTTCTTAAATATTTTCATGGCTTCACCAATTCAAATCATTATTTCACAAATCTCAAGACAAGGAGAAAGACAGAGAAAACTACTCAAAACTCATGGGGAAAGCACAACACAACTTGGAATTCATAAATAAAATCAAAGATATACAAACTATTACAAGTAAACAACTTTTCTCTAAATTTCTCCCAAAGAACATTTCTCGAAGTTCCTCTGAATCTCTTCCTTTCTTTACAACACACAGAATTCCTCTTCGAAGTAACAAGTAGGAAGAAATCTTTCACTTTCCCTCCACTCTTACAATTTCTCGAAGAATTCCTCACAATTACACGCTCTAGGAAGCTCAAATGGAACCAATCTAACCTCCAGGTCTCCAAAAGTCTGCTCCTCTCCTCTTCTCTTTTTTTTCTATTTTCTGCCAAAAATGTTCTCTTTAAAGATGTGGATGATTTTTCCCAAGAGTTGCTTACGCACCCCTCCAAAATCCGGTCTTATCCATTGTACATGTCACCTAACCGTCGATCCCACCATCGGCGGCCTCGATGCGCCGTCGGCGGCCTTCTAGAAAATTTGTCTTGTAGCCTCGGCAAAATCTCGCCGTCGGCGACCTTGAGGGCACCAATTCTCCACATTTTGGTCCTTTTTTACTCCAAATTCGCTCTTTTTTGCATCTTTTTTCTCCATTGACCCTAATTCATCATTCCTGCAACAAAACATCAAAAATTCCTTTCTTTAAAGTGCAATATCATTAAAAACAGTATAAAAGAGTTATGAAAATCTCAACATATTTTATTTTGGTCAATCTCCACTTCAAATAGAGGACAACTGAGAAGCTTAAAACAAAGCCTCCAAAATCAAACAAAACCAAATGCACTTATTTGAAACCGATGGCAGTCAATAAGCTTAAAGCAGAAGCCCCCATTAATCAAATAAATCCAAAGTTCTCCATGTTAAAGCAATGCAGCAAAAACAATAATCAAAAGAGCTAAAACATTTCTTAAGATCTCAATATATCTTTCCAACAAAGAGAAACTGCAACCCAAAAACTAAATAGCCTAGAAATTCCTCATAAAAAAAAAAAAAAAAACCAGGCAGCAAGGAAGACCACAAGCTAACACGAAAAATGCCCGAATAGGTGTTCTCGGGTAAGGTAGCAGGGGAAACAACCAAATTAACACAGAGGAGCCCTCACATAATAGGTTTTGAATTTGCAGTTAGATCTTATAAAGAATTTAAGATTAAAAAAAAAGTAACATTTACATGCATAACACAATCCTTGTGTATTTACATATCCAACACCTAAAAAAAAATTCAATGGTTTTATGCAAAGCCTTCAAATCTTTACAAGAATATGTCATTACTGTCTCATTCTTATGCATAGGAATATCAAACTAAAGTATTATGAATATCCATATGAAAGTTTAGGTGTTAATTATGTAAATACATTAGAGATTGATTAGTATTTATATGACACTTCCAAAAATACCATCCCACATCAAAATATATATGTGATGAGATCAGATTCAATCTAATTCTTAATTAGGTAAAATTAGATATAACCAAGGCTAAATCAACTTTCAAAAACAAATGAGATATGCAAGATGTGAACGTAAATCTCTCAAATTACCACTATAAGACATATAGGTATATTGTTTGTAATCTTATGCAAGATAAAACAATTAATTGTCTAATGATAAGGGCTAAACTGGAATGCACGTATAATTATCCATTCTTCATGTATAAGAGAAAGCGAAGGATTTCTCCAATTAATATGAATCGAGAAAACTTAGAGGAAAGAGGGTAACAATTTCAGCAAATTATACCTTAGGAGCATGTAATTTACTCTCATGACAAAGCAAAAAAAAATCATCAATAACATTTTACAATGCTCAAATATTTCAGCAGGCAAAGGAAGTTAAAGATATTTCACAAAACCAGTTAATTAAAACACTATTCGTATAACCAAACCTTTGTAGAATTAAACAGAATAAAAGTTTAACCACTCTAAGTATCTCATTTCGAAGGAATAATTCTCAAAATAATCAGGAAATAAAACTTAAACATATCAACTTATCCAAGAATAGGTTCATATTCCCAATCCATGTCAAATTGAATCCCAAAGTTTAAGAGAAAGTTAAAATTGAGGAGGTCAACAAGCGCACCCACTTTTAGCTGGGTCCCCACTTAACGATGAATTACTAGATGAGCAAATACTGCAAGTAGAACCATACCGTGCCAGACATTGGAAAATGTACTTTGATGGAGCATCTTCAACCAGAAAAGATAAAGGATCAAAGATGGTTATACAAGGAAAAGCAGGAATTGGACTGATTTTCATTACACCAGATAAGGGTATGTTGAGATTCTCCTATCACCTGACAGAGTAGCGCACAAATAATGAAGCGGAATATAAAACATTGATCACCGGGTTGGAATCGGCAATCTCAATGGATATAACAGATATTTTCGTCTATCACGACTCATAACTTGTCATCCAACAATTTTCCAGACAATACAAGATTTTAAAACCAAGGCTAGCAGTATACCACCAGTATAAAATGAAGCTGTTAGAACAGATTCCCAATGTGACTCTATACCAGATTCCTCGAGGAGATAATATCTTAGCCAATTCTCTAACAAAACTTGCTAAGGAACTAGCATGTCCACCAAAAGATTTCATCAACATTACAATACACGGACGATTAGTTTTGTCTCAGATCAACCTTGACAATCTACATAAACTCAGAAAAGAAGAAGGAATGACGAATTGCAGTTGCTGACATCAATGAAGATTGGCGTAAGCCATTGCTAGAATATTTGCAAACTGGAAAGTTTCCATAAGACAAGTCCGAAGCATATCACATCTCAAGAAGAGCTATGTCATATGCTCTAGTGGGTGATGTCTTTTATAGAAGATCATTCGATCAGATGTGGTTGTGATGTCTGAGCAGAGCAAAAGCACAAAATATCATAAAAGAAGTAAATGCCGGATTGTGTGGCGCTCATCAGTCATGGCCAAAAATGAAATTGAATATCAAGAAACTCGGATATTATTGGTTAGCAATGATATTCGATTGCATGGATATAGCTAGAACGTGTCAACTTTGCATAGTGCATGGGGTGGTCTTACACCAACCTCTGAAAGTGTTACACCCAACTGTTTCCTCGTGGCCATTCGAGTGTTGGGGCATGGACATAATAGGCCTGATAGACCCTCTATTCTCTAAGGGACACAGATTTATTCTTTCCACTATAGATTACTTGTCCAAGTGGACAGAAATAATGTCGTTTGAGAGGTTACAACACAACATGTTATGCAGTTTTTTAAGAGCCAAATTGTATAACATTTCAGTATACCACGCTGAGTGATTTCCGACAATGAAATAGCCTTCAAGAGCACAAATATTTACAATTTCGTCAAACGACATGGGATAGACTGGAGATACTCTACGATTTACTATCCCATAGTAAACGGACTAGCCGAGGCGTTCAATAAAATGCTCGTGCAAATATTAAAGAAATCATTGAATGAAAACAAAAGAGATTGGTATAATAAATCATTAGAAGCTTTTTGGGCCTACCGAACAACATTCAGACTCCCACTAAATGTACACCCTACGCACTTGTGTACGGGTCTGAGGTCGTACTACCGCTATAAGTCCAGACACCATCTCTTAGAGTTGTCTCCGCCAACCAAATGAAAATAGAAGAAAGTGTAAGACTTAGACTCAAAGAATTGGAAAGTCTTGAGAGAAAATGAATGGAAGCACAACAACATTTAGAACTCTATCAAGTAAGGATGGTGCAGGCTCATGACAAATTGGTCCGCTCGAGAGCATTCAAAGTTGGTGACCTCGTCTTGTTCTCAAAAGACCTATTCTTGCACACTACAAGATAGTTGGAAAATTCAAACCAACTTGGGAGGGACCATTTGTCATAGAGAAATTCTATTTGGGAGGATCGTACCAGCTAGTGGATTCCTGGGGCGAAAGATCTATGTTGTCGGTTAATGGCCACTACTTGAAGACATATTACTCGACGTGACGTTGCTTGAAATCAAGCTTTTAAAATTTGGATTGTTCCGGGGTTATTTATTTGGCCAAGCGTCTGTGAATGGGTCCAAAATTTTGTATTAAAATTGTCTTTAATAAAATAAAATTTTAAAAATTGCTCACTTTATTTCTCTTCTTCTGTTTCTAATTTTGAAATTTTATTGAATTAAAATAAATCAAAAAATAAAATTTACACTTGTGTAAATTAAAATTTGTGTTCAATAAATGCTTCGTTTTTTTTGTTCTTGTTTGTGCTGAACTTTAGCACACTGATGTTTTTCTGTCTTCTGTAGAAAAATGTCATGACGAAAGCTGATTTTCGCTTTTAGAGACTGCTTGAATCTTGCACTAAACAAAAAAAGTGTAGCTCAGTGTGACATAATAGACTTTGACTTTGACTATGGTCAAGTCAACGTGTACTATGAAGGTCTCCTGATGAACATAGTCAGTCACTAAGAGAAAGAAAGATTACGTCACTGCTGAGGATCAGTACCAAAGAAGACTCCTTGTTGAAGAGGAGGAAAGTGTAAAACAACAAAATCTGATGGAAGGGACTAGTCGTTTGTCATCCATGATAATTGCACCAACGGGGAATTTAGTCAGTGCTGATGAGGAAAGAATACCAGATGTGCCACTAAGAAGAACTCAACACCGTAACACTAATCACTGCAAGCACAGAGCCTTCTTACGCGAGGAAAAGAGATGTATGAAAGAGGCAGAAAATACTCTCACCCTGATTTCTGAGGGGAACATTTATGATCCTTGCATGAGAGGGACTTCTACTAGTCTACCTATTACAGAGGATGAGTCAGAGTCTGTTGCAGAGCAGACACTACCAGCAATTCCAGATGCACTTTACAGTTGGTTGCTCGATGTGCAACGTTAAGATTCCCATACAAGCAGTGACAGGAGGAACATTCATGGAATGCCCGAGATGCAATGTTCTTCACTTGGATCACTACAGTTCCCTTAAGGTGTTCACAGCCGCCGATACAGGGAGCCAGGAGGAAGCATACCCAGATATTGAGTCATATATTTTGTTATTTATAGAGACGAGTTAGACATGGTATCCTATAGATGTTGAGATGAGGGAGATGCCCAGACGATCTTAAAGGATTCCTACAACAGAATTGGAAAGGATAAATAGAGTTAAGAAGCGAGAATTTAAATTTTATGAAAAAATCCAAGGTAAATTCGTCAACATTTTGGAAGGCCTAGAGCTATATACAGAAGTCTTCTCTGAAAATGATGAAAGAAGAATTCTTGACTGTGTATTTGACCTGAGAGACAGAGATCAAACTGGTCTTCTAATGGAGAAAACCTACTCAAATCCATAGAAATAGATGCACGGGAAAGGCAGGATAACCGTCCACTGTGGTTGCTGCTATAACTTTGTCGAAGATAGGAAAGAGAACCTCTGGGGTATCCTCAGATACGACAAGGTGGATCCTCTACCTTCTGAGATAAAGAGGATGATTAAAAGGATGGTCAGATGGAGTATACTACTAGTGGACTGCATTTCAAATAGTTGCATAATCAATATTTATGATGAAGGAGATTATATCCCTCCACACATAGACCATCATTATTTCGTAAGGACTTTCTAAACGGTGTCCTTCATGAGCTGAAGTAACATCCTATTTGGAAAAGAGATCAATATTCTTTGCTCTGGGGAGTTCAAAGGATCCATCAAGATACATCTACCAATGGGTTCAATACTAATTCCAAAGGGAAATAGAGCAGACCTAGCGAAGCACTGCTTTCCAGGAGTACAACATCGCAGATTGTCTGTGACATTCAGAAAATGGATGAAAGTTAAGTACCGTACGGGTTCCTTCTAGATCCAGAGTTGGAGAAGCTACGTCCGTACAAGCTATGAGATGGTTGCATCACTAAGTACATGTAAAAGGAATTCTTGTCCCGGAGCGTGGCTTAGTAGGTCAGCTTGATCAGGAGCTAACCCAAAAGATGACACTTTTTGTATTGCTTCATGATGTAGCAGATATGATGTGAAATGTATCAGATGTGTTCAATATATGATATGTACTCAGCATATTATGTTTCAGATATATTTAACATGTTGTCTCTTTTGATGCTTCAACATATATTCAGTCTGCAACACCTGTTTGAAGCAGATTAATTAAATTTCTTTCAGATCTTAACATGTTTGTCAAATTGCCCTTTTTGTGCGACTGATAAAGAGTCGTGGAACCATACATTGGTTCTGAATTATAATAAATGAAGAACAATACAAATAAAGTCTGATATTAATGTTTAAACTTGTTTTTGAAAATTAACCAATTAAAATTAAATTTTGAAAATATACTTTAATAATTAAATGTGATAAAGACAACAAGAAAAGAAAAAGATAAATTTGTTGAGTTTGTTTCTCTCGAGTTCAAGGTTTCTTGATCTCTGCTTTTGCAGTACGACTATCATTGTCTCCACTAGTTTCTTCACATCCCCACAAAGTTTCACACTCTGCACAAAATCTTATAAATTGTCCTCACCAATATCAATCTTCAAATGCCACATATCTATGAGCTCAACACCACAAATTCTCTACATTATTTTCATGTTGTTCTCAGGGCCAGTACCGAGATTCTGATTCTCTCTAACTACCTCTTAGGTTGGATGTGAGTGATCAATATTTTTTCCCAACGTAGTGTTATGTTCCCGATCAGCTCTTGAGTTGAATGTGAGTCATCATGCTTCCCTTCTCAATCTAGTTTTTCTGCTACCTCTTGGGTTGGATGTGAGTCATCAAGCTTTCCTTCCCAACATAGTGATAGGTTTTCCATCAGCTCTTGAGTTGGATGTGAGTCATCATGTTTTCCTCCTCAATCTGGTCTTTTTGCTACCTCTTAGGTTGGATATGAGTCATCGAGCTTTCCTTCCCAACGTAGTAATAGGTTTCTGATCAACTCTTGAGTTGTATGTGATTTATCGTGCTTTCCTTCTCAATCTGATCTTTCTACTACCTCTGGGCTGGATGTGAGTCATCGAGCTTTCCTTCCTAATGTAGTGATATGTTTCTGATCAGCTCTTGAGTTGGATGTGAGTCATCATGCTTTCCTTCTCAATTTGGTCTTTCTGCTACCTCTTGGGTTTGATGTGAGTGTCGACACTATTTTGGTTGAGGAGTTGTCGGTAAGAAGTTGTCTATCACCGGAATCGAAATCCCGTCCTCCGCTTCAGAGAGACATTTTAATATATATATATATATATATANATCTATCCTGAAGGATAAACACAAAAGTTAAGGATGAGGCTCAATCAAATAAAGTAGGAAATATATGACGTCCATTTGGTCTACGAAATAATTTTATTTGTCGACAATTTTTCCTATTTAATATGAAGGATTAAATAGGATTTATATTAAGCTGGGTTTGAACAAGCTTCCTATAAGGGCAATCCTCTATAGTTAATTACATCTTGGACAACCGAAGTCACCTAAGAAAACTCTCAATAAAAATTAGGAAATATTATCTTCAAGGAGTTCAAAAGGATAGGGTTTTTCAACAAAGTGGACAAAGAGGTTTGAAAGGAGAATAGTTCAAGTTTGGAACATTTTGTTTTAGAGTCCAAAGAAGGAAGAACCAGGGGATGTCACAGATCCGGAGGAGAACCTCGGTGACTTCCCAAGCTATCCTGTTGTTTGGCTTCAGCTTCGAGGAGAAATTTTTAAATGTTTCATCCTACCAATTTTATTTAATTAGGGCTTACATTTATGTGAAACGATCACACAAATAGCCTGGAAGATGTGAGAGTTTAAGTCGTGACAGACGACAACCTCAGAATCCTAAGATGAGTCAGGGCTTATATTGTACAACAGAGCTGTACAAAGGCCTAAAGATAAGGTGAGGATTTATGTTGGAGCAAACAACCTCGAAATCCTATGTCTTGGGTTGATTAATTCTAAGGAAGGAATGATTCAACTGGGGAAGACAGGTTTTGCTATTGAAGATGGTCGTATTGTCTGCTATGCTAGCTCCAAGCTCCTCATCGTGGCGAGTTTAAGTTTTCTAGTTTGTCAAGTTATGATGTCAAATCAGATGGTCCTATGTTTGTAGTTCTTTAAATGTTATGGGGCAAATTAAAGTTGATTAGAGTGACACCGGTTAGGATCCTATAGTTCCCTCGTTATGATACCACTATTTTCTATTGGATTCACTTAGTCCAAATGAAGTTACTAAACTCAACTTAATGAGTTCCATACTTTCATTTAGACTGTGGGAAGCCTCGTTAGCAACCGTAGGTTACCTCCTACAAGGGATTCCCGATCATCCGATACCGTGGGAAGCCTCGTTAGCAACCGTAGGTTACCTCCTCCGAGGGATTCCCGATCTCCGATAAAGACTTTATAATTTAGTTGCAATTATGCTTTTGTGATGTTTGTAATTAAATTTTGAGTTATTTTATATTTTGAATGTTGTGGAGGTGATTTTTATTTTGGTTGATTTTAATTTTTGTTTTGGTTTTATGACTATCATAGTAGTTTTGGTTTTCATGCAGGGTGGCATCATTGTTTAACATGCAAGTTTTGTAAGCATAAAAGTACAGTGTGGAAAGTATAGAAAAAGATGGTATTGTAAACTGTAAAAGCATACCTGAATGGTCTTCCCGTCATCTCCAACTGAAACTCAAAATGCATGTAAGGGCATTTTATGTAAATCAAGAAAAATAAGGTTCCTAGTCCTTAATGGTTTGATTAAGGATAATTTTTATTAAGCAAAACATATCAAGTTTAGTAAACCTCCGAGGCATCCAACAAGTCAGGAGAGAAAGGCATGTCCATGCTTTCCCCTCACCCCCAAGTGAAAAGTTTCGAGCTCATTTAAACTTATTATGCAGCTTAATAATCCATCCTGTAAATATTTCTAGTGTTCAATGAACAGTGATGTTTCAATTATCTCTGAGAGTTGGGTGATTATCATTTATCATTCAATTTGAGAATTATGCAGGTGAAGACACTTAAAGGGGCAAGTTAGTGTTATTAAGACACTTAAAGTAATTTTAGCTTTAACTTGGGCTTGTAGTGTTTCAAAGGTGTTCAATTTTTATTCACTTTTCTAATCTTCATTTAACCAAATTTGATTTAACTTAAGTCACCACCAAGCCCTTAAGATCTTGATGGATGTCTTAGTCATTTTGAAAGAGATTAAATGTTAAATGAAAATAACTCATCATCAAAACATTTGAATGTCACTTGAACATCAAATAGAGTTATTAAATTAATGAGTTATTAACACCCAAAATCATACCCCTAAGTCTAGGATCATTTAATTTGGTAGACTTCCAAATTCTAATAATCTAAGAAATTTCAAATTTATCCTTTAATTAGAAAAATGGAGATTGGTTTCTACCAATTAATCCCTTATATTTTAATCATCCAAATATGTTAATTCAGATCAAGGTTGCCCATTTCCCTTTCTTGAATTAAGCCTAAATGTTAATTAGGCTAAATTTCTAAAATTACACTTTTACTCCTAAGGCTCTATCATTTCATAATTCATCAAATTTAATTCAAATGACTTTGGAATTTTTATCCCACCTTACTCATGGTTCAATTAAGACATCAGAGGAGAAAATATGATTTTTTCAAATTTTACTTTAATTTTTGTAATTATTTATATGCAAGAATGGGATTTTTCAAAGGAAATTCAACAACTTAACTAAGGTAAAGCCTAATCCATTCAAACATTTATTGGAGGTAGACTTAGACTAGAGAAACACTTGGGCCAAATTTCATGATTTTTTGAGTTTTATTTGAATTATTAAAATTATTTTAAGTTCCAATAATTTATTAATTATAAAATATTTTTAATGTGGAAAATTAAGTTTTATATTTTTATTAAATCTCTCTAAGTTTAAGGAACTTAGAGGAAAAAATTTTACATTTTTCTATTTTGTTTTTAATTATTAAACTTTTTTATGAAAGAAAAATTCATTTTTAGCCTTTAAAAATTATTTTAAGCTTTAAAATTCAATATCTTTACTTAGAAATTAGGAAAAATATTTGAATTGTTCTTAAGTGCTTAAGAAACAATTTAGAATATTATTTGAATTTTATTAATTTTATGATTTTTATTAATTTTTAATTATTTAAATATTTAAAATAGGCTTCAAAAATGAAGTTTTTATTTTAATTATAATTTTATTTTCAGAAAATTCCTCTGATCATATAGAACTCATAAAACAAATTTTTATAATTTTTTGAGTTATATTTTAATTATTAAAAATCATTTTCGTCAAAATGGCATTTAACTTAGAAAATTAATTTAAGTTATCAAATGAGCTCTAAATATTTTGAAAATTTTATGGGGAGCTCTCTGTACTTTAAATCACAATGGAGATTTAAAATCAAGTCATTTAGATGTTTATATTTCCCAAATTAATTTTCTTTGTGTTTTAGGGTTTTGTGAGAGTTAAGTGTGTTCTTAATGACTTAGCTCATGAAATTTTTTCAAAAGGTTTCTCTGGTCACAATAAACCTTCCAAAATTTCTTTGAATTTTTCTAAGCAACATACTAATTATTATGATTAATTTATGCAAATAAAAGACATAAACTTGAAAAATATTGATCTCTATCTAGATGTCTTCTTTGATTTTGAAAAAATCAGAGAATATCTCTGAAGACAGAGTCATGCCAAAATATCAAGCCATGGTGAAATGTCTACATGCACGGAGAGTTGAAATACTCAAATCAATATTTAATTATTTAAAAATAAAATATTCATCAAATAAACTTCAAACCATTTCCACACTGTTCTCGTTTATTCACTAAGCACTAGAATATTTTTATTTTATTTTTGTGATTTTTCTACACCAAGATATGGATTTTTAAAGATCTGACATTTAAATAACATAGAAAATACCCTATTTTTCTATTTAAACGCGCAGCGCCACGCAATCATACAATGGCTCCGAAAATATGTGTGGCGCGCTCTGGTTGGACTCTGCCTTCCACATAGGTGCTGACTCGGCCCTTGCTTTATAAACCAAGCTCCCATCAGGCACAATCAGAGCCCTCTATTTAATGCACGCGCGATCCAACGGCTATGCGTCATCATCCCCAAATAGAGTGAACCCGTGACCATTAACATTAAAACCCTAAGATCTTACTCATTTCTCAATCAAATGACCTCGGGTTTGATCATATGGACTCGTCTAAGTGTGACGAACACATCCATATGGTAGACATGCCATTAAACTAACCCTATTCAAATGGAGAATCAAAATAGGCTCGGGAAGAGTGGAAGTTCAAATCATTTGCTTTAAGAAGAGAAGCTTCAATCAGAGTTGATCGAAACATTTATGGAGGTATAAGGAGGCAAGGGATTGAGCCTCTGGTTGTGGTGAAAGGTCTAGACCCAAATTCGATCAAGGCTAAATTTGGGTGTTAATCAAAGTCTATTGTAGAGGCTCTCTGTGAGGGGGTTTGATGGGGTTTTGTCTTCTTTCATTGTGGTGAAGGTGTGGGTGAGTTTAATTTGATTTTTATGCACTATAGAGGTGTGGAGAACTTTTCCTATCTCTGACAAGGATTTGAGCTCAAAAATTTAACTCCAGCTGAGGGAATTAGGGCAAGAAAGTGGTTGGGTTGCACTAAGGAGGTCTCAAAGAGGCTATGGGAGCAATTTAGAGGTGTCTCCTTGAGAAAATTTCAGGACCTCTCTCTTGGTCGTGAAGGGGGCATTTTATATCGATGGTCAGAGAGGGGAGCTCAGGGTCTGGCCTTGGGTGCAAACGCTTGCTTAGGTGGAAGGCTGAGGAGCTCCAAAGGTTAATTATGGTGAAGGGGCCTCAAGGATTGAGATCAAGTTTGATTTGGCCTTGGGACTCTTTGTTTTGATGTTTTTCGGTGATTAGGCTGGCCGACAGAGCCAGGGGAGGTGGCCAAGAAGTCAGGTGCGTTAGGGGGAGGCTTCTTTATGATTTACCCCCAAGGGTTAGTGATGATGAGGGAGATTTTTTTATTAAGGCCCAAAAATAGGAATGAATCCCTTTTGGTCCATAACATGCTTAGGTGGGTTTAGTGTTGTTTAGTTTGGTCCAAAAAAGAGCTTAGTGGCCATGGAGTCACAAATTTGGTGACCTTAGGGTGGTTAGGTCAATTTTGGTGTATAGGTTCAATTTGGGTCCAAATGACCAAAGGTTGGGTTTGGGTTAGGCTAGCCATGACTTTGAGCCCAAATGATTGATCAGTATGGTGTAGATAATTGTAATGAAGAGTTTTGGTGAAGGTTTGAAATGATTTTGAGTTTAATTGGGGGTTCAATTTGAAGGATTTTGGAAATTCGGTCACTTTGGGCATGTTAGGCTAGACTTGGGTCTAGATCGGGCTAGGCTTGGTCTAAGTCCAAACTAATTGTTGAAAATGGTTAATAGGAATGTCATGAAGAGCTTTCAACATAAATTGAGTGCCAATTTTGGGGTTAAGACAATCAAATTGGTGGAACTTGGGGACAGCCAATTTGAGGCAAAATGGGGGTTTTTTCGACTTAGGTCAAAATTAAATGAAATTGAGGCTTCACCAAGGACAATTGAAGGTCAAGTTTGATGTGTAGGATTATTATGAAGAGTTTTGGATTTAAATTGAGGCAAATGGAGTAGGTCATGGGGTTCAATTTGGTGGGATTAGGTCATGTAGCTAAAATTAGGGGTTTGACCTATACAAAATTGGGCTCAAAGAATGGGCCAATTGAGTTTGGATTTAGTTTAAATTGATCATATGGAAGGTTAATTTGAGTTTAGGATTGAAATTGAGACCAAATTGATGGACATTTGAGGTAAATTTGGGGAAATTGGCCCTTTAAAGGCAATTTGGGGGTTTTGCTCAAAATGATCAAATTGATCAAATTGGGTCCGATTGAGGGGTCCAAATGGGTTTTAGAGACATTTGGAGTGATTTGGAGGTTTTAGGAAAGTTTGGGGTGCCAAGGGTATTTTGTAATTTTGGCAATTTTGGGGGCATTTTGGTAAATTTGGCATTTTGGGTAGTTTTGGGTAATTTGGGTATTTTAAAAAAGTTTGAAATGATTTTTGGACAATTTTGGGTATATTGGATTGATTTGGGGATTTTGGGAATTTTGGCCAAATTTAGGGCTTCAAGGGTATATAGGTAATTTAGGGGATTTTGGGGTTAAATGTCAAGTTGGATATTTTGGCAGAATTGGGGAGATAACCACCATAAATCAGCTATGGACCAATGGAAACCCCATTTGGGTCCTCTATGTACTTGTCTTAGCTAAACCCTAGCCTGGGGCTAGTGGATTTAAGGGACCATCTACATGAGTCTCCGAAAGGATTAAGGGACCAAAGTCAGGAAAACTTGGGTTTAGGGTTGTGAGTGATTGTGAATGAGAGTAAGTGCAAGTAAGTGCCTTAGCCTTAGACCAACACCTAGAGTCAACCCTAAGGTCAAACAGTCCTATGGGAACTCACCTTGAGCTCCCCCATAATGACCCCACCTACTAAGTGCTAGAGATTAGGACCAATGTGTGGAACTTCAAGTTGAGTAAAGAAGAGGGTAGAATTTCTAATGGTGAGGGTAACTTTTCTAGTTTTCTAAAAATAGTCAACAGAAAAGTCTTATAGCTAGACCTTAGGCTGCTATAGAGGAAGCACTAAACCTCAATCAAAAGTGAGGTCAAGAGTGAGTCATTGAGCTTTCCTTCCCAACGTAGTGATATATTTCTGATCAGCTCTTGAGTTGGATGTGAGTCATCGTGCTTTCCTTCTCAATCTGATATTTCTGTTACCTCTTAGCTTGAATGTGAGTCATCGAGCTTTCCTTCCTAACGTAGTGATATGTTTCTAATCAGCTCTTGAGTTGGATGTGAGTTATCGTGCTTTCCTTCTCAATCTGATCTTTCTGCTACCTCTTAGTGAGTCATCAAGCTTTCCTTCCCCACATAATGATATGTTTCCGATCAGCTCTTGAGTTAGATGTAAGTCACTGTGCTTTCCTTCTCAATCTGATCTTTTTGCTACCTCTTGGGTTAGATGTGAGTCACTAAGCTTTCCTTCCCAACGCAGTGATATGTTTCTGATTAGCTCCTGAGTTGGATGTGAGTCATTGTGCTTTCCTTCTCAATTTGATCTTTCTGCTATCTCTTGTGTTGGATGTGAGTCATCGAGCTTTCCTTCCCAATGTAGTAATATGTTTCTGATCAGCTTTTGAGTTGGATGTGAGTCATGGTGCGTTCCTTCTCAATCTGGGCTTTCTGCTACCTCTTGAGTTGGATGTGAGTCATCGAGCTTTCCTTCCTAATGTAGTGATATGTTTCTGATCAGCTCTTGAGTTGAATGTGAGTCATCATGCATTCCTTCTCAATCTGGTCTTTCTATTACCTCTTGGGTTGGATGTGAGTCATCGAGCTTTCCTTCCCAACATAGTAATATGTTTCTAATCAGCTCTTGAGTTGGATGTGTGTCGTTGTGCTTTCTTTCTCAATCTGGTCTTTCTGCTACCTCTTGGGTTGGGCGTGATTCATCGAGCTTTCCTTCCCAACATAGTGATATGTTTCCAATTAGCTCTTGAGTTAGATGTGAGTCATTGTGCTTTCCTTTTCAATTTGGTCTTTCTGCTACCTCTTGGGTTGTAGTGATATGTTTCTGATTAGCTCTTTAGTTGGATGTGAGTCATCGTGCTTTTCTTATCAATCTGGTCTTTCTATCTCTTGGGTTGTATGAGAGTCATCAAGCTTTCCTTCCCAACGTAGTGATATGTTTCCGATCAGCTCTTTAGTTGGATGTGAGTCATCGTGCTTTCCTTCTCAATCTGATGTTTCTGCTACCTCTTGGGTTGGATGTGAGTCATTGAGTGAGTCATCTAGCTTTCTTTCCCAACATAGTGATATGTTTTTGATCAGCTCTTGAGTTGAATGTGAGTCATCATGCTTTCCTTCTTAATCTGGTCTTTCTGCCACCTCTCAGGTTGGATGTGAGTTCTTAAGCTTTCCTTCCTAATGTGACACAATTTCCTCGAGATATGTTTAAGACCACCTTGAATGGAGTATGACATCTGATTCTCTACACAATTTCCTTGAGTTAAGTTTAAAACCACCTTCAATGGAGTAAGACATTTGATTCTCTACCCAATTTCCTCGACACAGGGCATCTGATTCTCTACCCAATTTCCTTGAGATAGGTTTAATACCACCTTCAATAAAGTATGACATCTGATTCTCTACCCAATTTCATTGAGATTGGCTTAAACCATCTTGAACGGAGTATGGCATTAGATTCTCATTCCGGGATTGATACCTAACTTTCAATTCTCATTTCGAGATCAATATCTAAATACTGATTCTTTTCCTCCAAAGCACCTAAAATTTGAAAATTTGAAATCCACCTTCTAATCCCCGTGAGAGTTCTAAACCATCGGTTTCAATATGTACTTGCTAATACCCCACCGGAACAACTGTCACTTAATTCTATACTTCATTCTAAGTTTGTTAACATAGAAGTCTATGTCAATTTTGTTAATCTCATCGGTAAATGCCAAAACGTGTGGTGTGCTTGCCCGGATCACCCCACCTATTGGGGGTCTATTTGTTGACCTTATTTTTAGCTGAGGTCTTGTTTTTCCACTTTAGTAGCCTAGGGCTATCCATAGGACTTTCCTGTCGACTATTCCTATAGGACTAGAAATGAACTCTCACCATTAGAAATTCTAAATTCTTCTTTGCTCAACTTGAAGCTCCCCATATTGGTCCTAGCATCTAGCACTTAGTTGGAGGGGTACTAAGTGATAGGACCAATATGGGGGAGCTTAAGGAAAGTTCCCGTAGGACTACTTGCCCTTAGGGTCAACCCTCTGGTGTTTTGGTCTTGGTCAGTCTCACACACACACTTGCACAACACATTTCCACTCACAACCTTGGACCCAAGCCTACCTGATTTTGATCACTTTACCTTTTGGGAGACTCATGTAGATGGTCCTCTAGACCCAATTATCCCAAAGCTAGGGTTTAGCTAAGGCCAATGCATGGAGGACCCAAAGTAGGGAATTCTATTGGCCAATGGCTCAAGTAGAGTGATTGACACCCCAATTTTACCAAAATCTCCAACTTAGTCTTTTGCCCCAAATCTACCCAATTTACCAAATTGCCCTTAAAACCCTAAAATTGGCCGAAATTCCCAAAATTACCCAAAATACCCAAATTTGTTCAAAAATCATCTCAAAACATTTTAAATCAACCAAATTGCCCAAAACACCCCAAAATTACCTAAAATACCCAAATTTGTTCAAAAATCATCTCAAAACATTTTAAATCAACCAAATTGCCCAAAACACCCCAAAATTTCAAAAATTACCAAAACACCTCTCATTTTACCAAAATTATCAAAATACCTTTGATGACTCAAATTGTCCCAAACCTTCAAAATAAATTCAAATGTACCAAAATCAATTTAAAACACTCCATTGAGCTCAATTTGACATATTTTGACCAAGTCCCAAATTGCCTTTAGGGCCAATTACCCAAATTCACCCCCAATGTCCACCAATTTGACCCCAATACTCCCCAATTTCAATTATAAACTCAAATTCATCTTGTACAAGCTTGATTGAAACCAAATCCAAGTCCAATTGACCCACACTTGAATCTAATTTCAACCCAAATCAAGAAGCTCCAATTTGACCCAAAACCAAAATCTCACTCAATTGAACCCCCAAATCTATCCAATTGTCCCAATTTTGTATCATAAAATATTTAACACATTTCCACACATCAAATTGAACCTTCACTTGGCTTTAGTCAAGCCTCAATTTCACTTAAAATCAACTTAGATCAATACCTCCAATTTTGCCCCAAATTAGCCATGTCCCCAAATTCAACCAAATAGAACCCCATAACCTCAAAATTTCCACTCAATTTCTATAAAAAAATTCTTCATGACAATGCTTAGGATCAATTTGAACCATAAATTGATCCTTAGCCAAACTCTAGCCCAACTTAAACCCAAGTCTAACCCAAATCCCAAAATTGACCAAATGTCCAAATTCCTTCACATTGAACCTTCAAATCAATTCAAAATCACTCTAAAACTTCTCTAAAATCTTTGTGACAATCATATACACCATCTTAATTAATCAATTAAGTCCAATTTCATGGCTAGCCCAAGACAAACCCAACTCTAAGCCAATTTGACCCAAATTGAACCCATGCACCAAAATTGACCAAGCAATGCCAAAGTGGTCAACCTAAGATCATTACAATCACCAAGTGAACTCTAGTGGCCAGGATAGATCTATCTAGCCCACCCTATGCTAACCATGAACAAAGTTCCCCTAAGTTAAGGGATTCATTTTTTAAAATACTTAAAATAAGGAAATCTTAGCCAAAACCCATCACCAACCCAAATTATTTATTGTGACAGATTCTTCTGAGGTTCTTGAGCCACCTGAGCTCCTCCCCTACCCTGGCCAGCTACCTTAGTCCCTAGAGGAGCCAAAACCAAAGGCTTCCATGCCTCAATCCAAACCAAATTGCACCCATCTAAGTTGGCCAACCCTGATTGGTTTTTGGCACTTTGTAGTCCTCCACATAAGCTACTGATTGCACCCATTTGTTAGCCCTAAGCTCGACCCTAGGCCCTTCTATTTCAAACACATCCTTCATGGCCAAAACATGAACTAACTAATTTTTTTAGGGAGACTCTGTCCAATTTCTTCCAAACACTCTCCAAAAACTCCTAAGCTCAAGCCCAACATTTTCCCCTCTGGATTCCCCTGTGAAAGCTCAATTTTGAGTTCAATTAAACTTGCACACACCATCCCCTGAGTGAGAGGAGTTGATTCCCCACAAAAGCCCCATCACAGAGAGCCTCTAACCTAGCTCTAGACCAACACCTGAAACCGACCTTGGGCGAAATCATACCTAAGAAATTCATCACAGCCTAGGACTTCATCTAGAGGTTTGTTGGACTCATTTGGAGCTACTACAACCATCTGATTGAGGCCTTCCATCTCAGATAAAAGGTATTGAGCATCGACCCTAAGCCAAGCTTAAACTGATTCTTCATACGTATTCACTGTATTCCATGTCGTAAAACCATATGGATGTGTTCGTCTAGAGTAGATGAAGGTGTAGGAATAAACCTGAAATGTTTTGGTTGAATCTAGCGCGAGATCGTAAGGTTTTAGTGTGGATGGCTTATGGGTTAAGTCATTTGGGGACAATGACCCACAACAATTTGATCGCGTGTGTATTGTTTGAACGACTGAGATCACGTTGGATAGACTCTTGGTATGTGAACTGCGGGATGCGTGGCGCTAAGGGGATTAGCGGTGTCAAATAGAAGAGCACCGCGTAGAAAGCTTTGAGAGGACAAGGTTGCGCTAGCGCTGACTGGTTTAAATAAAAAAATCATGATTTTTATGATTTATTTAAACACAAGAACTTGAAAAATTCATATCTTTTCATAGAAAATCTTAAAAATAAATTAAAAACACCATCTTGCTTAATGAATAGAGGAGAATAATGTGGACCAAAAATAAAAGTTATTTGTTGACTCTTTATTTTTAATTAATTAAATACTCTATGGGGTATCTCAATTCATTATAACTAAACATTGCTCACCATATCTTGAAATTTTGAGGGTTTATTTCTCATGATAGAGACTATGTTCTCTAATTTTTCCAAGGATAGAGGACATCTCTGTGCTTCTAACCCTAATATTCAAGCTAAGATGACTATTTTGGCTTAAATTAATGACATAAATTGAAATATCACTTGGAAAATTATGGTATAAATTTTAGTAGGTTTCTTCTGGTCAGAGAAGCTTAAGAAAAATATCATGATGGTTTGAATAATTTTGTACATTTTTGTAATTAATTAAGTGTGTATATCTTGTATTAATTTACGTAAATTAAATATTAATAAAAAATTGACAAAATTAATTCCACGTTGTGTGTAAAAATCATATTAACCTACTATAAAAATTTGAAAATTATTTGATTAAGTTTAAGCACTAAAATTGATTTTTAAGAAACATTGCAAAAATAATTATATTAAATTAAATACACTTATAAAAATTATGAAAAATGGTTTTCTGAGTTCTTTGTGATCAAGAGCACTTTGAAAAGATAAAAGTTATTTTTGTTAAAATACTTTATTTTTAGCTATATTTTAAATTAAAAATTTCAAAAATACAAACATATTTCAAAATATTCATAATGGTTTCCTGATTATCTGAGACTCATTAAAATATTTTTTCTAAATTTTCTAAGTTAAAAATAAATTTCTAAAGGCCAAGAATGTGTTTCCCTTATTTTCTCATTGAAATAATTATAATAAATAAATTAAAAATCATAAAAATATAAAATTTNTTATTTTGTATTAATTTACGTAAATTAAATATTAATAAAAATTTGACAAAATTAATTCCACATTGTGTGTAAAAATCATGTTAACATACTATAAAAATTTGAAAATTATTTGATTAAGTTTAAGCACTAAAGTTGATTTTTTAAGAAACACTGTATTTTTGTACAATATAATTATATTAAATTAAATACACTTAGCAAAATTATGAAAAGTAATTTTCTGAGTCCCTTGTGATCAAGAGCACTTTGGAAAAATAAAATTTATTTTTGATAAAATACTTGATTTTTGAGCTATATTTTAAATTAAAATAAGTAAAAATTCCAAAAATACAAACATAATTCAAAATATTTCTAATGGTGTCCTGATTACCTGAGACTCATTAAAATATTTTTCCTAATTTTCCTAAGTTAAAAATAAATTTCTAAAGGCTTAAAATGTGTTTCCCTTATTTTCTCATTGAAATAATTATAATAAATAAATTAAAAATCATAAAAATATAAAATTTGTTTCTTTGAGTTCTTTGGACTCAAAGAAGTTTAATAAAAATATAAAAAAATATTTTTTTTGTAAATAAAACATATTTTCCATTTTATTAAATCACTAAAAATCATTAAATAATTATAAAATAATAATTAAAAATTTAATTCAAAAAATCATGGAATTTTGCCTGTGTTTCTTTGACCTAGGGGAACCTCTAATAACTTTTTTTTATAAACCAAAAACTTTATTTTGATTGATTAAACAAATCAATATTTGAAAATCATTTTTTCCAAGTTAAAATAATTATTTAAATTAAACTGAAATTTGAAAACAACATTTTCTCTTTTGATGCTTTAATTACTCTATGGATAGGGTGCTCTAAAAATTTTAAAGTCATTTTAATTATGCTTAATGAGTTATGAGGTGGAGAGCCCCGAGGGCAAAATGGTCATTTTAGACTTTTGTTCCTTAATTAAAATTTAGGATTAACAAAATGGAAAAATGGGTAATTTTGATCCTAATGAATATGCTTGGCTGATTAAAACATAATGGGTTAAAATGTAGAAATCAACTTACCACCTTTCCATGATAAGAATAAAATTATAATTTTCTAAATTATCAAGACTTGGAAGTTAATAAAAATTAAATTATTTTCATGTGATGGGCTTAAGTTAGGGAGAAGATATTTCACTTATGTTAAGTCCACAATTGATGATGGTCTGATAAGGAAACACACCACCTGAAACAAAATTCTAGCATTTGCCACTTTATCCCATCGAGACTGTTAAGGGCTTGGTTCATTTGATGGGATTTAAAAGGATAATATGATTGATGATAAGCATTTATAAGCACTGCAAGCCCAAATTTAGTGGGTACAAAAATCTTTAATGACCTAAATTTGTCTTAGGGGTATTCACCGACATAACTCTTAAGTGAAATATTAGCTGATTAATTGAGTATTCTGTCATCGGGATGATTAAAATGTCAAGATTCACATAGTAATGGGGTAATTTTAATTTGACCTAGGATGATTAATTGAGCAATATGATAATTTCAAAATGAACCCAAATGGTTCAAGAGAACTTTAAAGTAGTTCAGGTTCATTCCCCGAACACTTTGAAATCTTTTGAATATTTTGAAGGACAACTTGAACTTGCTGTATTTTGTTATAAAATTATCCACTAAGATCTTTTGGGACTTAATAAGTCATAGTTCGGGGTTTTTAAGATACATCTTCAACTATTCTTAATTTTTCCAAAATTATATATATATATANTGCCGAGAAGATGACAAGTACGCTTTTACAGTGTTATTTAATTTCTGTCATTTTACTTTCAACAATTTCTTTTCACTGCAAATATTATAACTGTTTGGGTGTGCACCTTACTTCACTTGCAAAATCAAAACAACTTTTCAAAAATTAATCAACATTTTTAAAAATCTAAAATAATTGTTTCAAATGTAATCATAAATCCTTTAAAATGTCACTAAACTTAAAATGTCCTTTTGAATTTACGGGAGTCTCTCGGAGGAGGTAACCCATGGTTGCTAACGAGATCTCCTCGGTTAAATTGGTTTTACAAATCATTTAAGCTAAGTAATTTCTGAAGAAAATAGTGATACCGAAACGAGGGAACGGTGAGATCTTAACGGATGTCGCTCTAATTAACTTTAACCCCCCCCCCCC
>JXCR01140776.1:27824-49948 GCA_002079205.1 Phalaenopsis hybrid cultivar
CCCCCCCGATTTGAACTTTTAACTCATCATTTAAACCTTTAAACCTTAACTTCAGGATTGCTACTTCGCCGAGCAGCTTGGAGCTAACTTTGTGGGTAGCCTTTTACAACAACAATCTACAACTACAATCTACAATAGTAATCTGCAACAGCATGATGATCTACAACAACATATCTTCCCTTAGAAATTAAACAACAAGCTATAGGATTTCGTGGTCGTTTGCCTAGTGCGACGTAAATCCTCAACTTTTTTTTAGGCATTCGTATATTCCTGCTATACAATTTAAGCCGTAACCTGTTTTAGGATTCTGAGGTTGTCATTCGTCACGACCTAAACCCTTACATCTTCCAGGCTATTTGTGCGACCGTCTCACACAAATGTAAGTCCTAATTAATAAAATTGGCGGGATGAAACATTCGATAATTCTTCTCAAAATTGAAGCCGAACCATATGATAGCTTGGGAAGTCATCGAGGTTCTCCTCGGGATCCATGACATTCCCTAGCTCTTCCTTTTTTGGATTTCAAAATAAAATGTTCTAAATTGTTCGATCTTTTTGAAAAGTACTACCCTTTAAAATTCGTGAAGACAATATCCCTTGATTTTTATCGAGAGTTTTCTTAGGTGACTTTGGTTATCTAAGATGTAATTAACTATAAAGGCTTGCCTTTATAAGAAAATTTCAAGAACCCAACTTAATGTAACCCCTATTTAATTTTTCATTTTAAATAGGGTAATGTCATAAATTCTTTAGTTTATTTAATCGAGCCATTACCAGCAAGTAGTGTATTTATCCTTCGGGATAGATGCATTGCTTGCGGTATTAGACTCGTTTATTTAAACTACCGAGGTTATGAGATCGGTCCGGTCTTCTATTTTAAAAATTTAAAATACAATTTTTTCCCAAATTATATATATATATATATATGAATTAAATTAAACCGGGCGTCGGGATATCCATTCCAGAAAGCGACAACTTCCAATTTGACAACTGACAACTTCCAATTTGGCGACCGATATTATCACATCCATTATGTAACATTCATCATCTTTACCTTCTACAGGGTATTTTATTGATTTGGAAATATTACACGTAATTATTTGATCATTGACGAGTATAGTTAATTCCTCTTTCTGCACATCTATCAGTGCTCTTCTTGTAGCTACTAATGGTCATCCCAAAATGATAGGTGTCTCCTTATCTTCCTCCATATTTAGCACAATGAAATCAACAAGAAAGATAAATCGATCCACTTTCACTAAGACATCATCTATAACTCCTTTAGGATATGTTATTGAACGATCTGCTAATTGCAGAGTTATAGTAGTATGGGATATTTCTCCAAATCTTAATATTTTAAATATTGATAATGACATAAGGTTAATGCTTGCATCTAAATCACATAAAGCTTTCCTATAAAATCTATCTTCTATTGCACATGAAATTGTGAAGCTACCAGGATCTTTAAGCTTTTCAGGAAACTTTTTCTGAATTATAGCACTGCACTCCTCACTAAGTGCAACAGTCTCGTTATCTTTGAACACTCTTTTCTCGTTAAGAATATCCTTCATAAACTTCACATAGCTTGGCATTTGTTCCAAGGCTTCAGTAAATAGAATGTTAATTGTAAGATTCTGAAAGATTTCCAAAAATTTTGAATCCAACTTTTGTTTATGAAGTCTCTAGGGAAATGGAGTGGTGGTTTTTCTAAGTCAATTTTAATTGGAAATAGGTCTCTCTAAACCTTTTAGAGGATCCTCTTCAGGCTCTTCAATTTCTTTTCTCTCTACTTCAGTCTCTTTTTGAACTCTACCTTCCAATTCTCTTACATATCTAAGTTAAACGACTTTTCCTTGCTCTTTATTCTGGTCTTTTGGATTTACTTCTGTATTACTAGGAAGTCTTCCTTAGGATCTATTAGTTAATGAATTTGTTGTTTGTCCCAATTGATTCTCAATATTTCTAATTATAGCTCTTTACCTTTGTAATTGATTTCTCATTTGTGACACCACTTCTTATATAGACAATTTTTTCTCCTTAAATTGTGGATTAATGATAAAACCTGAAGGAAAAGTAGGTCAATAATTATTATTACCTTAGTTGTTCCAGTTTCCCAAAAGGTTTACTTGGTTATTCCCACATTGTTGATTATTACCACCAGAAGTATTATTCCATTTAAAGTTAGGATGGTTCTTCCAACCTGGGTTATAATAGTTTGAATATAGGTTATTCTTCTAGTTATTTATGACATTTAAATTTTTTGATGATGCTCGAGAATCTATTATTTGGCCTAATAAATTCTCTTCAATCACAATTAGTTAAGAAAAATTCATTCCAAATTGGTCTAATTTTTTTAAAATTGCAACAACTTGATTTGTTAACATTGCAAAAGCATCAGATTCATGAATATTGGCTACTTCTTAGGATTTACCCTTTCAGTAGACTATTGAAAATTATTAGTAGTCATCTCTTCAATTAAAGCTTAAGCGTCATGAAATGATTTTGACATCAATGAACCACCAGCAGCGACATCGGTAATTAGTTTGAATTATTATCCAATAAGGTATATCATGCTGTGGACACTTTCTCAATAGCTCTTTAATTCGTTCCCATGCTTCATAAATAGATTCCCCTTCAAACTGACAAAAAGATGTAATATCATTTCTAAACTTCACAATTTTTTATGGTGGAAAATATTTAGCAAGGAATTTATGTGTTAATTCACCCCAAGTTCTGATAAATTCAGGTGCTAACGAATTTAACCATATCTTAGCCTTATCCCTCAGTGAGAAAGGAAAAAGTCTAACTCTTATAGCATCATCTGATACACTATCATATTTAAATGTAACACACAATTATAGAAAATTAGCAAGATGTAAATTTGGATCTTCAGTTGGTGCTCTCCCAAACTGATTATTTGATACGATTTGAATAATAGCAGATTTAAGTTTAAATGAATTAGCCACTACAATAGTTTTTTGAATACTACAATTAAGTTCATCCACCGTGGGTTTGCTAATCTCTTAAAGTCTAAGCTTTTGACTAATTTCAGCATTTTGATTTTTTTGATTTGTCATTTCTTGAAATTTTTTATTTTTTTCAGTAATTTTAAGTTTTTTTTATTTTTTAATAGTTCTTTCTAATTCAGAATCGTAGGGCATTAATCCTGTAGAACCTGAACTACACATACATTACTACAAAACACATAAAAACACAAAAACACAAAAACAATAACTTTATATAAAAACAGCACTACAATATCTCTATAGTAAATCTAAAAGTTTAAACAAAACTTTATAAAACTAGAAATTTGCTCTTTAAAAATTTCTTCAAAAAATTTATATATTTTCTATTTTTTTCTCACTAGCAACGACACCAAAAACTAGATCCCGACTTTTTTATATATTAATGCGATGTATAATTATTTTTTTAATTTTCCTTACTTATAATTCTTACTTTCCAACGACGCCAAAAACTTGATCACCGGCAACAGCTAGGCAAAAACTTGACTTAGAAGCTAATAAGAAAACAATTATTATATTTAAATATGGGATACTATGCAAGTATACGTACCGTTATCAAGTAATATAAGACTTTTTTATTAAACTCGAATATCGAACCCATAGGGAGAACTACAATATGCAACTGCAAATCAGAAGAAATTAGATAACAAATTCTACTCAGTAAAATATTCTTACCAAACTTTAGATTCTATAATACGAATGAAAGTTCGATTCTCTTTGTAATTTTTGAAAATTGAAAATAAAATAAACAACTAACTAAACTTAACAATATACTTGTAAAATGAAGACAAAAAAACAAAATATCTTTTTCCTTATCATGAATCAATAATAAGTATATGAATTTTGTTGTGGAAGTATTCAAATTGTGTTGTGCTAAATATGAGAAATAATATTCTTTACCTTTACTAGAGATGCTATAAAGAACATTTGCTAATTTAAAGTTTGAATAGTCTTGAAGATGGATTAGGTATGGAAGATAGTAGCTCTTACTCTAGATTTCCCTCTCCTCCCTCCACTTAGGGGCTAACTTCTCGTATCTCAATCATATGAATTATATTCTCATCCATTCAATTTCATGTGATTCTTACCATTTGTTGACTTGAGACAATACAATTGGCATTATTTTTTGTTGGAGTTGCCCGTAAGAAGCTGTCGGTCACCGGAATCGAAATCACGTTGCCCGCTTCGGAAGGACATTTTAATTTACATATATATTTAGTTTTAGAAAAATATGAAATCAAACTAACCCCATATTTTTCATAGTTTAAAATTTTTAGAAAAATATGAAATCAAACTGACCTCATATTTTTCATAGTTTAAATGAAAGAGCACTGTTTAGAAAAATATGAAATCAAACTGACCCCATATTTTTTATAGTTTAAATGAAAGAGCACTATCTTGTATCTATCCTGAAGGATAAACACAAGAGTTGAGGATGAGACTCGATCAAATAAACTAAGGAATATATGACATTCGTTTGGTCTGTGAAACCCTTATATTTGCTGACAAGTTCCCCTATTTAATATAAAGAATTAAATAGGGTTTATATTAAGCTGGGTTCAGACATGCTTCCTGTAAGGGCAAGCCCCTATAGTTAATTACATCTTAAATGACCAAAGTCACCTAAGAAGACTCTCAATAAAAAATCATGAAATATTATCTTCAAGGAATTCAAAAGGATAGGACTTTTCAACGAGATCAGACTAGAAACTGCGAAAGGGGATTGTCTCAAATTTGAAACATTTTGTTGTAGAGTCCAAATGAGGAAGAACTAGGGGATGTCATAAATCCAGAGGAGACCCCGGTGACTTCCCAGGCTATCCTAATGTTTTGGCTTCAGTTTTGAAAAGAAATGTTTAAGTGTTTCATCCTGCAAATTTTATTAGTTGGGGCTTACATTCATGTGAAACTATCACTCAAATAGTCTGGAAGATGTGAGGGTTTAGGTCGTGACGGACGACAGCCTCGAAATCCTAAGACGAGTTAGGGCTTATATTGTATAGCAGGGCTATACAGAGGCCTAAAGATAATATGAGGATTTACGTTGCGTAAGCAAGCAACCTCGAAGTCCTATGGCTTTGTTGTTTATATCTAAGGAAGGAAGATTGGTTTGCTGGGGAAGACAAGTTTTGTTGTTGACGATGGCCGTGCTGCCCACTATGCTAGCTCCAAACTCCGTTGCATAAGAAAGCAACCTCAAAGTCCTATGGCTTTGTTGTTTAAGTCTAAGGAAGGAAGATTGGTTTAGCTGAGGAAGATAGGTTTTGCTGTTAAAGATGGTCGTGTTGGCCACCATGCTAGCTCCAAGCTCCTTGCCGCAACGAGTTTGAGTTTTCTAGTGTGTTAAGTTATAATGTCAAATCAGGTGGCCTTATGGTTGAAGTTCTTTGAATTTTATGGGGGCATGTTAAAGTTGATTAGAGCGACACCGGTTAGGATCCTACAGTTCCCTCATTCCGGCATCACTATTTTCTATTAGATTCACTTAATCCAAATGAACTTACTAAATTAAACTTAATGAGTTCCATAATTTTATTTAGATCGTGGGAAGCCTCGTTAGCAACCGTAGGTTACCTCCTCTAAGGAATTCCTGATCATCCGATAGAGATATCTTAATTTAGTTGAAGTTGTAGTTTTGTGTGTTGTTTGTGATTAAATTTTGAGTTGTTTTATATTTTGAATGTTGTGGCGGTGAATTTTATCTTGATTGATTCTATGTTTAGTTTTGGTTTTTGTTTTGGTTGTGTGGCTATTCTAATATTTTTAGTTTTCATGCAGGGTGACATCATTGTTTAGCATGCAAGTTTGCAAGTATAAAAGTACAGTATGAAAGTACAAGAAAGATAATGCTGAAAATTGTAAAAGCCTACCTGACGAGTCTTCTCGTTCCACCACCTGAAACTCAAAAGGCATGTTAAGGAAGTTTATATGAAATTGGGAAGTAAAATTTTGACGACCTATCTAACCCTAGGTCATATCTTTGTGGGTCCTTAGAAGTTTAATTAAGGATGATGTTGCCAAGAAAAATATATTAAGTTTAGTAGATCTCCGAGGTATATAATAGATCTAGAGAAAGAAGCAGGCTGTGCTACTCTCTCACTGCCCAGTGGAAAATCTCGAGTTTTTTCTAAACTTATTATGTTGCTTAATAATACATTCTATAAACACCTTAATGCTCAATGAACATTGATGTCTCAATTATCCCTAAGATTAAGGTAATTATCATCTGCAATTTAATTTTGAAGATTATGTGGGTGACGACCGTTAAAGAGGCAAGTTAGTGCTATTGGAACACTTAGCCAAATTTTCGTTCTAATTGGGCTTGTAGTGTTTGAAAGATATCTAATTTTAATTGAGTTTGTTTTTCTAATCCTCATTTAAATGAAACTTGATCTAGCCTAAGTCACCACTAAGCCCTTAAAACCTAAGTGAGTGTCTTAGTTAGTTTTGAAAAGGTTAAGCTTTAGGTAGTCATGATTCATGATTTGAATTTTATTTAAAAATTAAATAGGGGTATTAATTGATTAATTATTGACTTCAAAGGTCATACCCCAAGCCTTGGGTCCATTTTATTTTAATAAACTTCCAAATTTTAATAATTTAGAAATTTATTAACTTATCTCTTCAATTAAGAAAGTGTGGTTGGTTTCTACCAATTAACCTCTTGTGTTTCAAACATTCAAATTAAGATAAGAGGTTACCCATTTCCCTCCTTGAATTAAGGCTAAATTTCCAAAATTACACATTTGCTCCTGAAGCTCTAACACTTCATAATTCATCAAATTTAATCTAAATGAATTTAAATTTTTTATCCTACCTCATTCGTGGGTCAATTAAGATATCAGAGGAGAAAATGTGATTTTTGAAAATTTAATTTAATTTATATAATTATTTTCATGCAAAAGTATTTTTCAAAGAAAATTCCTAACTTGACCAAAGTAAATTATAATCCCTTGAAATTTTTAGTGATTTTTAAAAATTTAATTTAATTTATATAATTATTTTAATGCAAAAATAGGATTTTTCAAAGAAAATTCCCTAAATTGACTAAGGTAAATTCTAATCCCTTGAAATTTTTACTAGAGGTAGACCTAGACAAAGAAGCCTTTTGACTAAATATCATGATTTTTTAATTTTTTTTTTGAATTTTAAGATTTAGTTTAATTTCTTGGGTATTTATTAAATATAAAATATTTTAAATGGAGAAAATTAAGTTTTTTATTTTTTAAAAGTCCTCCTAAGGTCAGAGAATACTTTATATTTTTCTGAATTTTATTTGATTTATTGGAATTATTTTTGGTGAGAACTCATTTTTAGCCTTTAAAAATTATTTTTTAGCTTTGAAATTCAATTTCTTTATTTAGAAAATCAAGAAAAATATTCTAATTACTTATAAGTGCTTAAAAAGAAATTTAGAACATTTCCATGAGTTTTATTATTTTTGTGATTTTTAGGGATTTTTTAATTATTTAAATATTTAAAATAGGCTAAAAATCAAGTTTTTATTTTAAATATCATTTTATTTTAGAAAATACCTCTGATCATAAAGAACTCAAAAAACTAAGTTTTACAGATTTTCAAGTTATATTTTAATTATTAGAAATCATTTTAGTGTCAAAAATGCTAATTAACTTGAAAAATTAATTTAAGTTATCAAATGAACTTAAAATGCTTTGAAATTTTTATGGTAAGTTCTCTGGATTTTAGACAGTAGTGGAGATTAAAAATCAAGTCATTTTGTTGAGTGTATTTTTCAAAATTAATTATTTTAGTGATTTATGGTTTGTAAAGAATAGGTGCATTTTAAATAACTTCACTCATGAGAAATTTTCCCAAAGGTTCTCTAGTCATCATAAACCTTCCAAAATTTTCTTGGATTTTTCTAAGCAACATGCTAATTTCCATGATTAATTTAAGCAAATAATGCATATAAACTTGAAAAATATGATTCTCTGTCTATAGACCTTTTATGGCTTTGGAAAAATTAGGGAATGTTTCCAAAGATAGGGATAACAAAATGCTAAAATTTCAAGCCATAGTATGATTACTTCATGCATGGAGAATCAAAAATTAAAATCAGTGTTTAACTAATTAAAAATAAAATTTACATCAAATGAATTCCAAATTATTTTCACATTGTTCTCCTCTTTTCTCTGAGCAAAAAAGTATTTTTATTTTATTTTTGTGATTTTTTTACACCAAGATATGAATGTTTGAAGTTAGGGATCATTTTCTGAATTAATTAAATCCCTATTTATCTATTTAAATGCGCGGCGCCACCTCAACCTACGGCGGCTCCGAAGCTCCACGCGGCCTGCTCCCATTCGACACTGTCATCCACCTAAGCACTGGCTCGGCCCGTAGTTTATGTTCTGAAGCGCTATTTAGCTTGATCTCGACCGTCCATCCGGTACACGTGCGATCGAACGATGCTCTATCATCGTCCCTGATAGCCTAGCCCGAGAACCGTCCATCTTCTAGCCTTAAGATCTCTCTCATTTCTTATCCAAATTAAGTGAATTTTTTTTAAAATGCTTGTCTAGACTAGAGGAACATATCCATATGGTTATGATGCCATGAAATCAACTCAAAACAAATGAAGAGTTTAAATAGGCTCGAGAATTAGAGAAGTTTTATACCTTGGCTCTGAGAAGTAAAGCTTCAATCAGAGGGTCTTGGCATGTTCGTTGGGATCCAAGGAGGCTAGAGATTGAGCATCTAGTCTTGGTGCAAAACCTATGTATGATTTTGATGAAGACCAATTTTGGGTGTTGATCTAGAGTTATTGTAGAGGCTATTTCAGAGGGTAATTTGATAGAGCTTTGTCTTCTCTTGTTGTTTCTGCCCTAATTTTCAAGCTCAAAATTAGGGTTACACTGGGGGAATCAAGGAAATTGAGTGATTGAAATGGGCTGTGGAGGTCTCAAAGAAGCTCTGTGAGTGATTTGGGAAGCTCTCTATGAAAAACTTTCTTAGCACACCTCCTATGGCTGTGGAGGTGATTTTTATAAAAAATGGCCATGGGGTGGCTCTCAGGGCAAATGTTTGGGTGCATTGTGGTGCTTAGGTGGAGTTTTTATAAAACTGGCCATGGGGTGGCTCTCAGGGCACAAGTTTGGGTGCATTGTGGTGCTTAGGTGGAGGGCAGTTCATGGGGTGGCTCTCAGGGCATAAGTTTGGGTGCATTGTGGTGCTTAGGTGGAGGGCAGAGGAGCTCCCAATTTGATTTAGCTGAGCTGACTCCTAGCTTTGATTTGGGTGAAGTTCCTTGGGGGTGGCTCTCAGTTTTGATCTTCTCCGACGACTAGGCCGGCTGGTCATGGTAGGGGGAGGTGGCTAGGAGCTCAGAGCAACCAGGGGAATCTGTCAAAGCAATTTAATAAAGTGGGGTTTAGTTTTGGTAAGGGTATCTTAAGCATGTGCATTTTTGGAAATAAGATCCCTTAATTTGGGAAACTTTTGGTCCATGGCTTAGTTTAGGTGGTTAGATGGGTTTTGGCTCAGTCTTAAGGACTAACCAATGGCTGAGGTAGAGTTAATTTGATTGCTTTAATGTGGTTTGGTCATATTTAATGCATGGGTTTAAGTGATCAAAGTTTGGGTTTGGGCTAGGTTAGCCATGTCAATTGCAATTGATTGATCAATATTGTGTAGATGATTATTATGAAGATTTTTGGTGAAGGGTTGAAGTGATTTTGAGTTCAGTTGGTAGGTAAATTTGAGGGATTTTTGAAATTTGGTCAATTTGGGCTAGACATGGGTCTAGGTTGGGCTAGCCTTAAGCTAAGTCCAAATTGAATGGTTCAAATGATCAAGGGAGATGTGGTGAAGATTTTTCATGCAGGGATAGAGTGGAAATTGTGGGGCTAAGGCCATCAATTTGGTGAGATTTTGAGACATGACCAATTTGGGGCAAATTTGGGGGTTTTGGACTTAGGTTGAAATCAAATGAAATTGAGGTCTCACCAAGGCCAATTGAAGGTGAATTTTGATGTACAGGGATTTTATAAAGATTCTTGAACACAAATTGTGGCCAATTGAATGGGCTATGGGTTCAATTTGGTGGAACCAAGCCATAGGGCCAAAATTGGGTTTTTGGTTTAGCTTAAAGTTTGGTTCAAATCATGGACCAATTGAGCTAGGATTTGGTCTAGATTGGTCATATCAAGAGTGAATTTGAGTTTAGAATTGAAATTGGGGAAAATTATGACCAATTGGATAGACATTTGAGGTAATTTGTGAAAAACATGGGCCTTTAAAAGGCAATTTGGGGTTTTGGTCAAAGATAGTTAGGTCATATGATAGTTGAGAAAAATGAAATTGAGAATATTTGGGAGGTTTTGGGAATTTTGGGATTTTTTAGAAATTTTGGAATTTTGGGGTAAAGAGGGGTATTTTGGTAATTTGGCCAATTTTGGTGATTTTGCGTAGTTTGGGTGTTTTCAAGGTGTTTGAAATGATTTTTGAACCAAGTTGGGTATTTTGGGTAAATTTGGGAATTTTGGCCAAATTTGGGGTTCCAAAGGTATCTAGGTAATTTGGGGGAGTTTTATGAGCAAAAAGCTAGGTTGGGTGCCTTGGTAGAGTTGGAGTGCCAACCACCATCAATAAGACATTGACCAATGGAAACCCCATTTTGGGTCCTCTATGTAGTGGTCTTAGCCAAACCCCAACCTAGGGCTAGTGAGTTTAGGGGACCACCTACATGTGTCTCCCAAAAGTATCAAGGGACCTGAGCCTAGAAATTCTGGGTTTAACGTTGTGAGTGATTGTTAGTGTAAGTGATTGCAAGTGAGTGCCTTAGCCCTAAACCAACACTCAGGGTCAACCCTAAGGTCCAACATCCTAAGGGTAACTCATCTTGAGTTCCCCTATAATGACCCCACCTACTAAGTGTTAGAGGTTAGGACCAATATGTGGAACTTCAAGTTGAGTAAGGAAGAGTGTAGAATTTCTAATGGTGAGGGTTCCATGTCTAGTTTTCTAAGAAAAGTCAATAGAAAAGTTCTATGGCTAGACCTTAGGCTACTAAAGAGGAAAAACTAAACTTCAACCAAAAGTGAGGTCAATAAATATCATCTCAGATCTTACATGTTCTCACAATAGGTATTAGCATCTTAATTGGCCAAATTAAGCAGTAAATTGACTACGAGGATTAAATCATCACAACTTCTTCCAACATTAAATATTAATACTTCACACAAATTCCATCTAATACTTAATCACTTATTATTTTAATGACAAAGATAAGGAAAACTACTCAAAATTCATGTAGAAAGCACGATCGCACTTAAGTTTGAAAGTAGAAATCATGCAAACAAATAAGAAGTCTAAATTAAAACCAAATGTAGTCACAAAGATAAAAACTTATCTCAAATACTCTCCACCAAAGTCTTGAAGTTCATTTGAATCTCTTCTTTCACTTAAAATACAAACTACAACTTAAAATAAAAAAAAAAAGTGGCGGCGGCAGCGTATGGATGTTGGCTCTGGATGGATGGATGGGGTGGTTCTTCTTCAATTCAAGTTTTCTTTTATAACTTTCCAAAATGTGTCTTGGTGTCTCTTCAAAATGTATCCACATTCGATGAATCTTCTAGAAGCTACCTCCCTTCAAAAGCCAATTGAATGAATTTTCATATCCATTAACTATTTCCCACGCTTTCATCAAGGTGTGCTTCAAACGCCTCTTAAATAATTAGTCCAAATTCATTGAATCATCAAATAACTACTTCTGACGCTTAAGGGGTTCTGGGCACTTAGGCACAACTCCAGTTCAGTTTCACAACTTCTTCATTTTTGCTCCAAATTTGATCCTTTTTCACTCATTTCACCATTTTTCATCCATTTGATAGTACCTGAAAGAAAAACAAAAAAATACATTTCATTAAAGCGCAACATCTAAAAAATAAGTATAAAAATTTGTACATAAAGACCATATATTTTAGATGTATCAGGTAACACTTGGTTTTTGTCTTAATTAGCTATCGTCTGGTAGCTTGTGTACACATAGACATCAAATTATGTGGGTTTATGTTGGGCCACCTTTGATCATATTTGTTCCCGTCCGTAAAATTTCTTGGAGATTCGTGTTGAAGTATTATGTGTATATGCAAATAATTCTTGATATGAGAACTATGTGATCCAAAAATCAGTTAATTCGTCATCTTAAATCTTAGAAGTATACAAAAATAAAATCAAATGACTAGGACTTCTGTTCTTTCAAAGGTATGTATTTCTTGTTGAGCGCAAATTTGGACAAAATAATTGCATATAGATTCCATATTTCCTATATCTTCACTGTACGAAGGATTGATCAATTCACCTATATATGCTGGAAATTCAAACGTAAGAATCAGTTTTTCATTTGAGGAGAAGAATTTCTCGGCATAACATTCAATGAAGCATATAATAATACTACATACTTGCTAATCTAAGAATTAAACTTCGCAGACCGAACAAGGAATGCAGTAGTTCTCACCGAAAAGTACCTTTCTTGCCCGGAAACCTTTCTTCCCCTGAATCTTCACCATGAAATGTTCTTTCTCCTCTTTTCCTGCTTTCTCCCAGTCCCGTNCACATTGAATGAAGCATATAATAATACTACATTTCTTGCTAATCTAAGAATTAAACTTCGCAGACCGAACAAGGAATGCGGTAGCACTCACCGAAAAGTACCTTTCTTGCCCGGAAACCTTTGTTCCCCTGAATCTTCACCATGAAATGTTCTTTCTCCTCCTTTCCTGCTTTCTCCCAGTCCCGTCATGAAAGCCAAAGAAGCCCCGCCGAACAATGCAAAAAACCTATAAAATGCCCCTCTATCCACTACCACTACATCCAAGGCTTTGAATTTCGTCAGCTCTTTCTGTCGGTTCAAAGCTGAAGCTTCGAAAATGGCGGCCTCGCTTAGCTTTAAGAGATCCGATAGCGTCGCCGAGAGCATGCCAGAGGCTCTCAGGCAGAGCAGATACCAGATGAAGCGTTGCTTTGCAAGGTATTTCAATCATTACTTGCATTCATATCAGATGTTTTTGTAACAAAAGTTCAATTTGATTCATTATATTGTTGATTGGTTAGTTACGTCTCCAAGGGGAAGAGACTGATNCAAGAGATCCGATAGCGTCGCCGAGAGCATGCCAGAGGCTCTCAGGCAGAGCAGATTCCAGATGAAGCGTTGCTTTGCAAGGTATTTCAATCATTACCTGCATTCATATCAGATGTTTCTGTAACAAAAGTTCAATTTGATTCATTATATTGTTGATTGGTTAGTTACGTCTCCAAGGGGAAGAGACTGATGAAAAACCAGCAGGTGTTGGAGGAGCTAGAGAAATCAATGGATGACAAGGTTGAAAAGACTAAGCTCATGGAAGGTCTACTTGGCTACATCATTTTCTCCACCCAGGTTCTGTGCTGAGTCTAAAGATTCTTAATTTTCTTTGGAAATTGAGCAGTAGAAACTGATACATATATTGTTTCCTGCAATTTCAAAGGAGGCGGTGGTTCTACCGCCATTTATGGCGTTTGCAGTTAGGCCTCATCCAGGCATCTGGGAGTATGTGAAGGTGAACTCGAATGACTTGTCCGTTGATGGAATAACAGCTGCTGAATACTTGAAGTTAAAAGAACTGATTTTTGACGAGAAATGGTATCAAAGCTACACCAATGGCGTTTTGATTGTTCCATTTCGTTCCCTTCAACCCATCAAACTTAAATGTCTGCAGGGCAATGGATGATAATGCACTGGAAGTAGATTTTGGAGCATTTGATCAATCAACACCTCACCTCACATTGCCCTCATCTATAGGAAATGGTACACAGTTCTTGGCAAGATTCTTATCATCCAAGCTCAATGAGAATTCTGAAAGCATGAAGCCATTGCTGGACTATTTGCTAGCTCTGAATTACCGGGGAGAAGTAAGAAATCAGAATGCTGAGTAGGGCTGTGATTAGTCGTCTGAGGATGCTAATGGAATTTTAAACTGCAGAATCTTATGATCAATAGTACAATCAACACTGTGAACAAGCTTCAGACGGCGCTTCTTTTAGCTGAGGTGTTCGTTTCTGGCCTTGCAAAAAATACGCCATTTCAAAAGTTTGAGGAAAGGTGATAATTTGAAATCTACTTGAATGATTGAAATGATTCATCAGTCCCTTTGTATTGTTTCATCAATTTTGATCGCAGATTTATGGAGTGGGGATTGGAGAAAGGATGGGGTGATACTGCAGAGAGGGTAAAGGACACGCTTAATTGGCTCTCAGAGGTTCTTCAGGCACCTGATCCAGTGAATATGGAGAAATTCTTCAGCAGGATCCCCGCAATATTCAGCATTGTGATCTTCTCCATTCATGGCTATTTTGGGCAAGCTGATGTTCTTGGCTTGCCAGATACTGGTGGTCAGGTATAGTCCCTTTTTCAATAATAGAACAGTTCTGTTGTTACTTTATTCAAGTTCCATCAAAGCTAAAACACTGTTTCTTTGTTACTTAGGTGGTATACATTTTAGACCAAGTTAGAGCGATTGAGGAAGAATTGCTGCTTAGGATTAAACAACAAGGGCTATCAATAAAACCACGGATTCTTGTGGTCACAAGACTAATACCTGAATCAAAGGGAACTAAGTGCAATCAGGAGCTTGAGCCAATTCTAGACACACAGCATTCTCATATACTTCGTGTACCTTTCATGACAGAAAATGGTGTTCTAAAGAACTGGGTATCCCGGTTTGATATATACCCTTATCTGGAGAGATATGCTCAAGTATGTAATTCTGATCAGTATAAAGCCCACAGACATTCTTTTTATGCTCGTGATATTTATTGATTGATTTGATGAATGCAAATTTGATTTTTGGAAATCAGGATGCTTCTGAGAAGATTCTAGACCACTTGGAAGGAAAGCCGGATCTGATAATTGGAAACTACACTGATGGTAACTTGGTTGCTTCTCTCATGGCAAGTAAGCTTGGAATAACTCAGGTAATATATGATTAATATTAAGCAGTCGTCTTCAGTAACAGCTCTTAATCATTTCTGCATTTAACGGAAAAACTTATTCCAACCTACTTATCATTCTTTCCTTCTTCAAAATAGGAATTTCTATCCCTCAATTCATCTCACTTTAACTTATTAAAGTTAATTCTGAGATGTATCTCATGTGTAACAACAAAAAGTTTTATCTTGACAAGCCTATATGTTAAGGTACTTTGTATATGCTGAACGATAATGAAGGGTAACTTGTTTATGAGTTAATCTATTGGTTCTTATAATAAAAATTTTTATATTTTTTATAATATTCTTATTGAAGCATGTTGCTTCTAACATATACAAATTAATTACAAAAGAAAAGAAAATTCAAACAAATATAAGAGCATTAGAAGTTTGTCATAGTTGCAATCTTGTAATTGCTTAATAGCACAAACAAGTAATCTGAAATGATCTTTCACAACCAGGGAACAATTGCACATGCTCTCGAGAAAACTAAGTATGAGGATTCAGACATCAAATGGAAGCAATTAGACCAAAAGTATCACTTCTCATGTCAATTCACCGCTGACATCATTGCCATGAATTCTGCTGATTTCATTATCACGAGCACCTACCAAGAAATAGCTGGAAGGTTGCTTGATGAATATTTATTTATTTTCAGCTTTTCATGAGTAAATGAGTTTAATCAAAAACCAAAACTCTCTGCTCTTGCAGTAAAGACAGACCAGGCCAATATGAGAGCCATAATGCATTCACTCTTCCTGGACTATGTCGATTCATTTCAGGCATCAATGTCTTCAATCCCAAGTTCAACATAGCATCCCCAGGAGCAGACCAATCAGTTTACTTCCCACACTCACAGAAGCAAAAACGCTTAACCAACTTCCACCCTGCTATTGAAGAACTGCTATATAGCCAAACGGAAAATGATGAGCATATGTAAGCCGTTCTCTGAAAAAACATGGTTGAAATTTAAATTTTTTTCTTAAAAGGATGTTACATGATCTCCATGGATGCAGTGGATATCTGACTGATAGGAAAAAACCAATCATTTTCTCAATGGCAAGACTTGACACAGTGAAGAACATAAGTGGGTTGACTGAATGGTATGGCAAGAACAAGAAATTAAGGGAACTTGCAAACCTTGTTGTGGTCGCAGGCTTGTTGGACACCTCAAAATCAAAGGATAGGGAAGAGATAAATGAGATAAAGAAGATGCATTCCTTGATTGAGAAGTACCAACTGAAAGGTCATTTCAGATGGATAGCAGCACAGACTGATCGGTATAGAAACGGTGAGCTATATCGTTGTATTGCTGATAGCAGAGGAGTTTTTGTGCAGGTTTAGTCTATTCTTCTTTCTCTTTGTTAATCACATCCAGATTGGAATATAATTAAGTTAAATCTAAGCGTGCAATCTGTTATGTAATATGGCAGCCTGCTCTTTATGAAGCATTTGGGCTCACAGTCATAGAAGCAATGAACTGTGGTCTACCAACCTTTGCAACTAACCAGGGAGGCCCTGCTGAGATTGTCATCGATGGCATTTCTGGATTCCACATTAATCCAAATAATGGAGAAGAATCGAGCAATAAAATAGCAGATTTTTTTGAGAAATGCAAGGAGGATAGCAGTTACTGGCACAAGTACTCGACGGCCGGACTCGTGAGAATATATGAAAGGTAGACCCCTGTAAACTCCATAACATATCATTATGTCAATCTTGTCATGACAAAATTTATTGGCAGCTACACCTGGAAGATATATGCCAACAAAGCACTAAATATGGGATCCATATATGGCTTCTGGAAACAGCTGAACAAGGAAGAGAAGCTTGCAAAACAAAGATACATCCAAATGTTCTACACTCTCCACTTCAGAAGTTTGGTTAGATAATACCTTCCCAATGTTTGGCTAAACTGATAAATGCTTAATTTATCGCAAATTTGTGGAAAAAATATTGCATTGCAGGTGAGAATCATGCAGTCATCAAGCACAGTAGCATCCCAACTGGAAAGCTCGGTGCCGCAGAAGATATTCAATGTGATTCCTCAGCCACGACGACAGCCACCCCCTCAGAGGCAAGTGTGCGTACTCCTTAGAGTATTGCAAGCAATTATGTACCTATTCTATAGCATTGTGGAAAAGCTTTACAGACTTGTACTAAGGCTAGCCAGAAGAGGAAGAAATTAACAGTTGCTTGTTGCAATGGTAACAGGAAGGCAGAGTCAAGGATACAAAGGTGAGATATCTTAAGGAATTTAGCATCATTCGCGTCAAGAAGGCAGACCGACATCTGAAGTTATCGTTTGCAGAATCATTTTTTTTTTCTTATATACATATGTTAGAAATATTAGAGGGAATCATTGTTTGTGAGTTAATTTCCAATGCCACATGGTTCAGGGCCATAACTGAATTCTTCCATAAGAAGGCGACGCCACAAAAGCCAACAGGACATAAATTATGAGCAGATGGGGAGACCACTAATTTGCAGTGTGAATCTGCCGAAGTATATTGTGCAAAAGATTATCTTTTTTTATAAATTACTTGATTGTCTTTGTAAATGAATAAGTAAATTTGTTCAAAACATTATTATTATTTTAATGATAAAATGGGCGTTTAAAGAAAATTAATGCAGAAGCATAAATTTAATTAAATTTTTTGTTTATTTAGTTGAGTTCAGAAGCATAAATTTAATCTTGATGAAATTTGATCTTAAGAACTCTGCAAATAATTTTCAAGTTTTTTATCAACTATATTACGTGTTATATGCATTGGCATACTTTAAAAGCTTCACTTTTTCTTGTACGCCCATAACTTCAGAAAGGTTCAATCCTACCTTAAAACAAGAATTGTTTTTGCCTGATACAGAATAACCATTCTGCACTGGATAGTAGTAAAATATAAACTACAAAAAAATACCTTCAAATTTAATGAACAAATCATTTATTTTGAATTAAATTTAGTTCAAGTAATCCCTATATAAAATTATCTTTTATGATTTAACAAAAATAGCATTTTCCATTGTTTATCATCAGACTTATCTACATACCATATAGCAAGCTTTATTGCCATAAATGATGATCTTGAAAATTTATAAGGTTTGGTCGATGGGTATCAAAATTTACAGCCATGCATGGCAACGCAAATTTCATACAAATTATTTAACCCCTCGAGTGGAATGAAACTTAATCATTAAACATCAAGCGTTCTTTGGATCGATTGTGTGAATTTCATTAGGAATTCTAAATTTAGTTGTGTTTGTAAAGGAGCACTCTCTGGATATCCTTGGAATTTATTATAATCGGACAAAACCATAAGTATAATAGGTCGAAGAGAACAATACCTGAATGGCCGAGAGTTTAAGTTATTGTAAATGATATTAGAGTATTAAACTTGAAGGTAGAAACTAAATGTCATTAAAAATAAAGTGTTATATCATAGAAGCCCTGTCTTGAACACTAGATGGGACAAACTCTTATATGGTGGGAACAACCTTTTGAATGTGTAGGCTACACCCAAAATCCTATCTGTCTGGTGAAAAACTCTAGGTTAATATTATTATGAAAACTTATATCAATATTTTTAGTGAGGAATATTGTGAAATCACTCAAATAGAAAAAAGTTGAAATCTTAAATATCAAAGGTACTATTATAATTGTAAAAAAGAAAATCAATTCTAAAGTTAAGCTCCAAATGTATGAAGCACTCTCAAGATAGGAAACTCCTGCTATTTAGTATAAATGTTAAAATTTTATTTCAATTCTAAAGTTAAGCTCCAAATGTATGAACCACTCTCAAGATAGGTGCATTCCTGAGAATTTATACCAATGGAACTGTTGAGAAAATTAGGGCGAAGAAAAACAGTAATCGACACAAATCTAGAAGAACAGAGAGATTTAAGGAGGTTCGGCAAAGATGTCTACGTCCTCGGGAGCAGAGCGGCGATTCTTTTCACTATTCAGAAAAGGGTTTACAGAAATCAGGGATACTTCCTGGGTTTACTAACAGACTTATTTATAACCCCAGGAGTAAATCCTAGGCACAATATATAATTACAACATTACCCCTGTACCATACTGCGGGGCTTTTCCCCCGCACCCCAACCCACGTAACTTCCCAATTTAGACAGATTCTTCCGCTCCGCTCCGCTCCGCTCCGCTCCGCTCCGCTCTGCTTCGATCCAGCGTCTGTCCCTATATGGTATNATCATCGATGGCATTTCTGGATTCCACATTAATCCAAATAATGGAGAAGAATCGAGCAATAAATTAGCAGATTTTTTTGAGAAATGCAAAGAGGATAGCAGTTACTGGCACAAGTACTCGACGGCCGGACTCGTGAGAATATATGAAAGGTAGACCCTTGTAAACTCCATAACATATCATTATGTCAATCTTGTCATGACAAAATTTATTGACAGCTACACCTGGAAGATATATGCCAACAAAGCACTAAATATGGGATCCATATATGGCTTCTGGAAACAGCTNCTTCATGACAGAAAATGGTGTTCTAAAGAACTGGGTATCCCGATTTGATATATACCCTTATCTGGAGAGATATGCTCAAGTATGTAATTCTGATCAGTATAAAGCCCACAGACATTCTTTTTATGCTCGTGATATTTATTGATTGATTTGATGAATGCAAATTTGATTTTTGGAAATCAGGATGCTTCTGAGAAGATTCTAGACCACTTGGAAGGAAAGCCGGATCTGATAATTGGAAACTACACTGATGGTAACTTGGTTGCTTCTCTCATGGCAAGTAAGCTTGGAATAACTCAGGTAATATATGATTAATATTAAGCAGTCGTCTTCAGTAACAGCTCTTAATCATTTCTGCATTTAACGGAAAAACTTATTCCAACCTACTTATCATTCTTTCCTTCTTCAAAATAGGAATTTCTATCACTCAATTCATCTCACTTTAACTTATTAAAGCAATTCTGAGATGTATCTCATGTGTAACAACAAAAAGTTTTATCTTGACAAGCCTATATGTCAATGTACTTTGTATATGCTGAACGATAATGAAGGGTAACTTGTTTATGAATTAATCTATTGGTTCTTATAATAAACAAATTTATATTTTTTATAATATTCTTATTGAAGCATGTTGCTTCTAACATATACAAATTAAATTACAAAAGAAAAGAAAATTCAAACAAATATAAGAGCATTAGAAGTTTGTCATAGTTGCAATCTTGTAATTGCTTAATAGCACAAACAAGTAATCTGAAATGATCTTTCACAACCAGGGAACAATTGCACATGCTCTCGAGAAAACTAAGTATGAGGATTCAGACATCAAATGGAAGCAATTAGACCAAAAGTATCACTTCTCATGTCAATTCACCGCTGACATCATTGCCATGAATTCTGCTGATTTCATTATCACGAGCACCTACCAAGAAATAGCTGGAAGGTTGCTTGATGAATATTTATTTATTTTCAGCTTTTCATGAGTAAATGAGTTTAATCAAAAACCAAAACTCTCTGCTCTTGCAGTAAAGACAGACCAGGCCAATATGAGAGCCATAATGCATTCACTCTTCCTGGACTATGTCGATTCATTTCAGGCATCAATGTCTTCAATCCCAAGTTCAACATAGCATCCCCAGGAGCAGACCAATCAGTTTACTTCCCACACTCACAGAAGCAAAAACGCTTAACCAACTTCCATCCTGCTATTGAAGAACTGCTATATAGCCAAACGGAAAATGATGAGCATATGTAAGCCGTTCTCTGAAAAAACATGGTTGAAATTTAAATTTTTTTCTTAAAAGGATGTTACATGATCTCCATGGATGCAGTGGATATCTGACTGATAGGAAGAAACCAATCATTTTCTCAATGGCAAGACTAGACACAGTGAAGAACATAAGTGGGTTGACTGAGTGGTATGGCAAGAACAAGAGATTAAGGGAACTTGCAAACCTTGTTGTGGTCGCAGGCTTGTTGGACACCTCAAAATCCATGGATAGAGAAGAGATAAATGAGATAAAGAAGATGCATTCCTTGATTGAGAAGTACCAACTGAAAGGTCATTTCAGATGGATAGCAGCACAGACTGATCGGTATAGAAACGGTGAGCTATATCGTTGTATTGCTGATAGCAGAGGAGTTTTTGTGCAGGTTTAGTCTATTCTTCTTTCTCTTTGTTAATCACATCCAGATTGGAATATAATTAAGTTAAATCTAAGCGTGCAATCTGTTATGTAATATGGCAGCCTGCTCTTTATGAAGCATTTGGGCTCACAGTCATAGAAGCAATGAACTGTGGTCTACCAACCTTTGCAACTAACCAGGGAGGCCCTGCTGAGATTGTCATCGATGGCATTTCTGGATTCCACATTAATCCAAATAATGGAGAAGAATCGAGCAATAAAATAGCAGATTTTTTTGAGAAATGCAAGGAGGATAGCAGTTACTGGCACAAGTACTCGACGGCCGGACTCGTGAGAATATATGAAAGGTAGACCCCTGTAAACTCCATAACATATCATTATGTCAATCTTGTCATGACAAAATTTATTGGCAGCTACACCTGGAAGATATATGCCAACAAAGCACTAAATATGGGATCCATATATGGCTTCTGGAAACAGCTGAACAAGGAAGAGAAGCTTGCAAAACAAAGATACATCCAAATGTTCTACACTCTCCACTTCAGAAGTTTGGTTAGATAATACCTTCCCAATGTTTGGCTAAACTGATAAATGCTTAATTTATCGCAAATTTGTGGAAAAAATATTGCATTGCAGGTGAGAATCATGCAGTCATCAAGCACAGTAGCATCCCAACTGGAAAGCTCGGTGCCGCAGAAGATATTCAATGTGATTCCTCAGCCACGACGACAGCCACCCCCTCAGAGGCAAGTGTGCGTACTCCTTAGAGTATTGCAAGCAATTATGTACCTATTCTATAGCATTGTGGAAAAGCTTTACAGACTTGTACTAAGGCTAGCCAGAAGAGGAAGAAATTAACAGTTGCTTGTTGCAATGGTAACAGGAAGGCAGAGTCAAGGATACAAAGGTGAGATATCTTAAGGAATTTAGCATCATTCGCGTCAAGAAGGCAGACCGACATCTGAAGTTATCGTTTGCAGAATC
>JXCR01140776.1:59094-106015 GCA_002079205.1 Phalaenopsis hybrid cultivar
CCCCCCCCCCCCCCTAAATTAAAATTAAGGAGTAAGACATATAAAATAATAAACCTACCCCTTGGATTATGTGAGGGCCCGAGGATGAAGTAACATATGGTTACCAACAAAGGCACCCCAAACCAATGCATAGTGAGACGACCTTCCTTAGCCACTTTCGCAACAACATAGAGGAACTCCAATTATGTAGCTGGTTAATAATTTCAGGATACCAATGTATTCGAAATGATGAGAAGACATGGTCATCTTAACCGATTACATTATCCCCAAAATTTAGGTTAGTTCACCAATTAATTTCCTTATTAGTTCGAGTTTGGGTTTCACCTCCATCTAGAATTCTCTCCAACTTATCTTTTCTTTAGCCTATATTATCATTAAACTCCACTAAGTTCCCTTTCAATCTAAATCTCATTTTATCCTAACTTCAAAGACCCTATTTCAAACTTGATTTCCATGCCCCAAATTCTAAGACACCAGCTTGAAACTCAATCTAAGTTCTAATCTCAAAACCTAATTCTGGTGATAAGATCCTCTTTCCATACATGTCGGGCCCAAACTCTACCATTCTAATGTAGCTTGATCAAGTTGGTCCAAATTCCAGCACATTTGTCTTTTTAACTCTATACTTCATCCCTTTTAATCCGAGTCACATATCTTCGTATAAATATTTACTGATGACTTAGTGAAATATAAGCCATATTCAGAATTGAGAATTTTCTCAGGAGCCCTAACTCCTATGATGTAATTAAATATGAGGGATCCCTCTCATAGGAAAATCTAGACCACAAATTAAAATAATCCCTATCCTACTCCAGTAAGATAGGGGAAAAACCGTGGTTTCATAGACCCATGTGTCAAAGGAGAACTTCCTCTTCCATGTGATTAGTCTCATTCAAAGGTAACATTTATGTCCCCTGGGATAATATATTATTCTTTTAATATCGTGACTAATAGCTTAGATAGAAGTTATCCTCCAACTCTGTGGTGGTCCACATAATATAAAATTTCCCACATCGCCTTTGAAATTAAGAGTTGGGTAGCTCCCATTCTGGATGAATCGATAATACCTTAGATAGAAGTCATCCTCAAACTCTATGGTGGTCTACATAAAATAAAAATTTCCACACCGCCTTTGGAATTAAGAGTTGGGTACCTCCCATTCTGGATGAGTCGATAATCTATATGGTCTCCTCTACAAGAATACTTAAGTTATGGAAAAAAAGGAGAAGTCTACCAAGTCAAAGAAAACTAGGCCTTCTCATTCGAATGATTCACTCAATCTCATACAACCAGAGGGTCTCACCAATAAGTAGTTGGGCAACAACTTGGCTGGTATCACTGATCAAAGTTAAGGGAAATGCACCTTCACACAACTAAACCCAGGTCTCTTAGACCATTTGAAATTGTTGATGAGTCGGTTGCTCACAAATTGTAGTTGGGGCAAGGAGTCGCTTGCACATCAGCTTTTCTCCACATCTAGATCACTCAATCATTTCTTCCACCCTTTATTTATTTTGGGTCACTTGCTTAACTAGCTTCTCTCTCTCTAGTTTTCTCCCACTGGTCATTCCCCTCCTTCCAGCCTCTCTAAGCCGACCAACCATTCCTCTCCTATGACCTCTTTGTTATTATCAGTCGACCCTCATCCCTTGACTTCTTCTTTAATATGTGTTGGCTACTCTCTGATTTTTTTATCTTCCCTGGGTCGTTAAGAGGGTGGAATTTTTCTTCTAAAAGTCCAAAAGCCTTTATGATGGCCACCTCTTTTACAAATGACTTCTTATTGCTCGCCATAATTCTCTTCTATTGACAACCAATAGAAAATCAGGAAATTAAAAAAGAGTGATGGAGAAGTGCTGATCAAACTCTATTTATAAGGGTTAGTAGCACAAAATTCCAAGAAGTTTAATTAATAAAAGTAGTTATTATGCAATAAATAAGTCAATTTTTTGATTTTATTGTCTTATTCTTATAGCAGTTGTCACTTTCAAGAAGCAAAAGAATTGAGGAACTTAATGTATTTATCAAAATATGGTTGCATGAAACTCCAGGAAATCCAACGGGTCTCACTTGAGAACCCCAAAGGATAGTGCATCGGGATAGACAAAAAATGAAAACATCAAGCGTCTTTTTCTTCAGACAAAATTCTGAGCCGACCAAATGGGTGCACATTCTAACGAATGAATAAAAGGCTCCCAAGCCAAGGGACAACCGTTCATGATTAGCTCCTCAACCGATTCCAAATTTCTTCACTAAGATGGCTAATGAGAACCCCGCGGAACACCTTTCTAATCCTCTAAATAGGCCCCTTGTTCAAGTAGACATGTCCGTTAGTTTATGGTGAGACACCTTTGCCTGACGGTCCAAGTTCACCCTAACGACCAAAGGGCCATTACTTAGGATTCAATTTAGAGGTTCAACAAATAAACTCTCAGCCTACCAAATGTATAACAACTAACCAAAAGTTTTCAGTTAATCAAATGACAAATTTAATGGGTCATTAAATGTCCCTCTTCAAGCAGTTATGAATTCTAAACCGTGCTAATGTCAGCTATGAATATTAAAGTCTGGAGTTCGTTAAAAATATGAAAAATTGTAATAATTACGTGTAGTATATCTATTCAAATAATGATAAAACATATAATTTTATTAGATACTCTCAAAGCAAATAAATATGGAGTCATTTCTACAAAAACATAACTAGTGTTTTTTCTAAATCAAAACTTGTGTTATTATTCTCTCTCTTTCTCTTTCTATGTTTCTCTACCGTACAAACAATGTTGTGTGCCTTGGGTGTGATCCACATGGACATATTAGGATCAACACTTATATTTAATCCCACAGCAGTTGGTGCTTTGGGAACTAGGCAGTGAGCTTCTTGGGCGATATGCGGCTTGCAACAGATACCTACAATAGTGAATCGGCAGGTGTGGAAGATTTACGGATTTGAGAAAAGGGCTTTGGATGCAGCTAAAATAGCCCCTAATGGCAGTGAAGGGTGCTTTGCTGGTGGTGTAGTGATCTGATGCAACTTAAATAGCCTTCAATGACAGCGTAAGGGCTTTCCTTTCCCAGTGATGTGGTAATGCCAGGATGGTTGATGACTGCTTATTTCATCAGGACAACGGATGCAAATTTGTGTTCAGAGTCCACTGAGCATTTGTCATGTGACAAGTGGACCCTACTGTAATGCATTGATTAGGTAAGTTTTTTAGGAGGGTTCCACTTGCCACGTGACACATGCTCACTGGACTCTGGACGCAAATTTTGCGTCTAGTGTCCTGGTAGAATAATTTTTCATGGATGAGACGCTTGGAGAATGAAGCAGAGAAACATGGAGCTCAGCTTGGTGTAAAGGAGGTTCTTCCGTCTGATTTCTATTAGAAAATAATCAAGGAAGGAAGGAAATAAGGTTATGGGGATGCTAATTTTGAACCAACGCACTCGAAGCACAACTCATTAATGGTCTGTTACATTTGTTTAAACTAGTAAAAAAAAAATTAAATATTTTTAAAAAATTTAGAAGTTCAGCTGAAGTGCTATCTAACTCCATTTATTTATGCTCACAAAAAAAAAATTATCGATATTTTAATACATAATTTATTATATTCTACAGTAAATTTAATGATAGCTCATATCAAATGTTTTATATTATTTAAATAATTTGTTTATTAATTAGAATCTGTTATTTATATTTTTATTAGTATATACTATTCTTTCCTTTTTTTTCTTAATGAACTATTTTTTTATCATTTATTTATTAGAGCATTCATATCCATACCACATAATTTTTATATTTTTAGATATCTAGAACCTAAATTTTCATATTTAGATGCTCAACACTCAAATCTATAACATCACATCATAACTATCACCACATTTATAGTTTAAAGAAAACATCTTTTTGTCGTATGTATGTAAATTTTTTATTTGATTGTAACAAAACTTACAACATATTTATTATCTTACCTATTAGATGTACACTAATTAGATACTAATTTGAAATTTATATGATAACATTATATAATAAAATTATCTCATTTGATTTTTTAGCTTATTTATTAATTTATTGAAATGGCAGTTTAATTAATATAAAAAAGTCAAGTTCACGCTAAGTATGTTTTTTTTTAAAAAAAAAATTTAAACAGACGAAGAATGAACATATAACTAAAATCTCAACTTGAGCTTGAGCTGCACATCATCAACTTTTGCTAAGAACAAGCCAAGTCCAATCTCGGAATTACTTAGTTCGACTCAAATGAATGACAACCCTAAATTGTTTTTGTTCAATTCTGTTTCGCTAGAATTAAAATTGTCAGGCTACAAGATTTAACAAAATCTCAAATTTACTAACGAGTGGAGTAAAAATGGATTTAAGAAAAATAAGAACTGTTTTTTAATATTTTGAAAGGATTTAGCTCAAATCCTTAATGCAATCAATAAAGAATATATTAATTCTCCATAAATATTGTCATCAAAGTCCCCTTGTGCTTGAAAAAACATGAAATATACTCTGTCAACCATTGTTCTGATTTTTGCAGACTTATGATACATACTTCTTTGCCTTTCTAACGTGGAGGACTTATTTGATTTCCCATTCCATAAGTTTGGTCAATATAATAAAAAATTTGAAAAGTAATTGTCCATTCCATACTCATTTGACCTTACAAACTATTAAGCTTTCTTTCCATGCAACATAAAGTCAAGATTGCTCGTAGAATATTGGTTGAGAAGCGACACATAAACAAGTCATGTTCACATCATTAACGTAAACTAAAATAGGTTATTCTTCTTGACGAAAATAAGAAATAAGTAACCAAACTTTCCTTGTATACCTAACTAGTACTTTTTTAATTCAATTTTGTGCACCAACAACCAGCCTCTTATTAAATGCAAGTCATCAAGAAATTCATTTCCAGCATCCTCTGATTCCCACCAAAACCCAAACCTTATAAATACACCTACTTGCTTGAAGCCACCATAGACAAGCTCTTCTTGCTCCTCGGATTATTTTCTTGAAATGAGTCTTTTAAGCTCTCAACCTGTACTGCTTACTATCGTTGTCATTATTGTCGTAGCTCTTGTAAACATGCGGAGCGTCGCAGCCATGCGGCCAATTCCAGAGAATTTTGACGGCGAGCGAGGAGTCGTCTACTATACGACGAGAACATTCATGGCGTCGTGGATGGAGAAGCTGTCCTCTGGGCCAAGCTCTCATGGTGGCGGGCATTAGGAGGAATATTTTTTTGGCTCGGCTTAGCTCATCTTAAACTGAACTTATAATTCGTTTATAGAATTTCTTTCGCTGTTACATGCAAATAAAATCAAATAGTTTAGTTTAAGATGAATTATATATGATTCTGAAAAATTTATAAATAGGGAGAGGAGTTGCATATAGCTCGTGAGAAATGTATACAAGATTGGATTTTTTTCCGTGCATGCGATACGGATCTGTATTGATTTTTTTGGCTGATTGATTATAGTATTTTTCTTTTCTTCTTTTTCTTCATAATGTAAGGTTTGTGTTATATATCTTCTTAATCTAAGGTTGGACAAGAAATGGAAGAAATTATACATGTGATTGTAGCGCAGTTCTGAGCTTTGAATGTCAGCAGTGCTTGTTAATCCCATTCTGCCTGTTGCGAAAAATATTTTATTGTTTGTCGATTTGAACTCTTCGGGCCTGTTTGGTTTAAATTTAGGTTTATCAACTTTGGATTTAAAAAATTTTTAATCTTCAAATTGTTGTCAAATTTAACGCGGAATAAAACAGGAATCGACACAAACTAGAAGAACACGGAGATTTAACGAGGTTCGGCAAAGAATTGCCTACGTCCTCGGGAGCGAGCGGCGGTTTCACTATTTCAGAGAAGTTCAATTACATCCCATAGGGTTTCCCATATAAATAGACATATACAAACCCTCAGATAAAATTACAATCACGCCCTCGCTCCTCCCAACCCCCTTTATTCCAAGAGACACTCCTTTTCACCAGGAGACACGCCTCTTCAAAAGAAACTCCAACTCCCCAGATATGAGCCATATCTAACACAAATTGGGTGTAATAATGACTGTATAAATTTTTAAAACTGTTAATATAGCTCCTGATTTCCTAATCATTTTCAAATATCCTGACTGCTAGGTTATAGTTGGTAGGATTTGGTATGAGGCGAGGTCCAACGCAGCGACGATGCCCGGTGGAGTCATGAAGAAAGAAAGGAGATATTAAGTGTGATGAAATAAAAATAAAAGAGATATAATTTTTAAATTAGATTTTTTATATTGTAAATTATTTTGAAAGATGTATTCTTCTTATTTTGGAAAGCCATAAGTGCTAAAATTGCTGTCTACAAAATGAAGAATATTGTTTAGAAGCACAATTTTTATTTTATAAAGCTGTATCTTTAATCATGAGCTAAATTTATCAGCCTTCATTTATTTAGTATATATATATATATATATATATACTTCATAGCATCAAAGACATGCAATATTAATAAGGGACGCCGTGAATTAAAAAAGCGTTTAGAATTTTTATATGAAGAGGGGTCGTATTCGGCGTTGTTTGTTCGGCAGAAAAGTGAGGGCGGCATTAAAGAAATTCTCTGTATTCTTTATGTAATGTCATCTGAATATTGAGAATTAGTAATCTCCAACCACAAACAACCCCTTGGCTTTTTAAAATTGAACTGAGTGAAAAAGGGCTCAAATTGAATTCACTAAAGGAAGCACAAAAAATATAAGCTCACAAAAGACAGTAATGTTAAAACCTAAACTTTAGAAGGTTTTATTTGCAACTATTCAAAGAGTTATAAGATTATCATAAACATAAGAAACGTTGATCTCAATAATAATCGTAACAATTCAGAAAGAGTTTATGGTTATTCCAATTCAAAATAAAAAGCAGTTGATGTTGGGGGCTGCTAGATCATGCAAGTACAGTTATGATGTCTCTTAATTATGCGACGCAATTTATAAAAAGGTTTTCTATAGCTAATGGGTACAAATGTTACTTGGCTATGACAAGTGTTTAACCGGTCATCTTATATGAGTTATTGTCTATAAATATGTAATGATGTATATGAGTTGAGAGGGTTAAGGGGGAGAAAAATTCTGAGAGCAAGGTGAGGAACCAAGAAAACTTATATCGAGATCAAGATCGATAGAGTGTTAGAGAAGATTGGATCATCCATGAAATTGTGCGGTGTAATCTTAAAGATTGTTTTAGTGAATTGTTTCGTGATTCCCCCCGTGGATGTAGGTCTTATGGACGGATCCGGGTAAGTTCTCTGTGTTTTTGTTTGCATTTTTTTTGTGGTTTTCCTTTTCCTGTTTTGCTGCCCTGTAGTTTTCTTGGTAGCATATTGTGCTACAAGTACTTATGTGATCAACATATGTTTTTTCGAGTTTAAATGAAGTGCAGTTGATATAAGATCCCACAATTTCCTTTGTTCTAATTAAAATGAATTAACTATATTTGGAACATCAATCTGAACCCCAACTTCAGCAACATTCAACTAATCAAATAACCTGAAAATGCTGAAGAAAGGCATAATTTTCATGGCTGTAATAAATGCAACTCTTACTGCCATTTATACAATGATTCTCTGTCGATGCAAGTATATCCTAAAAACAACTTGCCAATAAGTTACACATGTTAGAACTTGACTAACATATTTATTACATGGTTTCCACATCACAAACATAATACAACAGACAAGCTTGCTCTTAAATCCCATCCAGAAAAAAGAAATGAGGAAACAACAAGCAACAAAATAAATAAACTGACCTTACAAATTCACAAAAAAACGTTGTGTCAGGACAACTTTCAGGGACCGTTGGAACCACAACTATGACTTCTCGTATGCTTTGAGTACAAGTAAGGTCGGTAATTGACATTTTACAGAAATACAAGGTCATGAGAATTTAATGTAGTTCAAAATAAATTTATAAATTTTATAATAATACGCAATGACAAGCACCATCACATCATACGGTCATTTAAATGATATTCTTTGTGTGGAGGCTGGCATCATCACATCTTCTACAATACATCCATTTGTTGGGATCTCTGACCCTTTGACACGCCTATAACACTCAAGTCTATATCATAAGCTCGCATGAGTATTGGAACACTGCTCTCTAACAATACCTACAGCAGAAATGATGTTAAAATCCGATTTCTAAAAATTGAGATTTTCTTTAGAACTAGCTTTTAGAACTAGCAACACAGTACAAAGGACCATCTAAATCTGGTTTTTAACAATTGAGAAAATTAAAGTTTTTGTGGTAGACACGTAAATACACAGAGCTTGTATACCATTTGCTGAAGGGGACCAAAAGGAAAGATTTTTGAAGCTTGAATTCTTGAAATAATCTGGATTACCTTTTATTTATTACAGTACATCCCCTTATATTACAGTAGCTTTGGTACAAGGACTAGTCACTACAGGCCAAACATGCAAATAATTAAAACTATAAGAATCCATAGGTTGGATTGTTTTTTTGTCCCTGTCATTGTGAAAACAGAAGGATGATAAGCCTTTTGTAAGTATAACAGCCACTTGGTCTTGTGTTGCAATATGGTTGATGCTGATTGTTTTATTTGAGATATGATCTCAGATAAAGTGAAAGTTGATTTCAATATGTTTACTCCTTGCTTGAAAGATAGGGTTTGCAGCGAGAGCAATGGTGGATATATTGTCGCAATAGATACGAGTAGGATTAGTCATTAAAGTACCAAATTCCTGAAGAAGGCGTCACAACTAAATTGTCTCTGCTGCAGCTGCGACTAAGGCTCTATATTCAGCCTCAGTAAACGACCTAGCAACATTCGATTGTTTTTGAACATTCCAAGAAACAATATTATTGCCAATAAAGCTGCTGTGACCGGCAATTGATCAATGACCTTGTTGATTTGCCGCCCAATCAAAGTCTAAATAGGTTTTGAGTTGAAGATGTCCACGTGATAATGGTAGACACGAAATGCAGAGTTCCTTGTAGAAAGTGCAGAATTCTTCGAGTAGACAAAATTGTTGAGTTGGTTGATGCATATGTTGACAGGCTTGATTAATAGCATAGGCGGTGTCCAGTCTTGGTGCTTGATTGTGATCGGCGAAGGTGGATTTGTGGGCTATTAGTGTTTGTATAGTTTTGCAGCCATCCATTCCTATATTGGAAATATATTGTGTTTGGTTAAGTTGAATAACTTTTGAGATGTGCTAAACATGAATGAAAAGAAATGTGTTGATATTGCCAAGCTCTTTCATTTGAAATTGATTATGGAGACTATGAATTATGATGTTATGCTTGATTGTTTCTTGTGATGGATATATCATCCACATAGATGAGTAGGAACATATATTGTTGTTGATCAGAGTGAATGAATAGAGATAGATCAGTCGTGCTTCGAACAAATTCTTGGCATTTGAGATGTTTGGAAAAAATGGAGAACCATTGTTTTGGGACTTGTTTTAGGCCATAGATTGCTTTCTTAAGAAGACAAACATGTGTAGGATGAATTTGACCTTGAAAGCCCCTTGGTTGTATCATGTAAACTTGGTCTTCAAGGTGACTATGTAGGAAGGCATTGAAAACATCAAGTTGTTGAATGTGCCATTGATGATGTATAGCTACCGTTAGTAGAATTCGTTTGTTGGAGATTTTTGCAACTGGACTAAATGTCTTGCGGTAATCAATATCATGCTCTTGATTAAACCCTTGTGCGATAAATCAAGCTTTATATCTAGCTATAACGTCATCGAAGTGATATTTCGTATGGAAGGTCAACTTACATACAATAATAGTTTGTTTTGTAGGAGGTGAAATGAGTTCTGATGTGCTTTGCTATTGAAGGAAAGTAAATTCTTGAGACTTGGCTTCTCTCCATTGAGGTAGTTTGATGGCTTGAGTAAAGCATGTAGGGTCATTTGTATTGATTGTTCGGTGGAAAAGATCCAAGATAGGCTAAGGCTTGAAAATTTTTGCTTGCAACCGAGTAACCATAGGGGTTTTGGCGGAATGATTGTGTGAGATTGGATGGAAATGGTAGGAGAAGAGTCCTCAATGATAAAACTATAACCAGGTGGTGCAAAAAGGGGTTCAATAGATGATTGAATGGACCGAATTATGTTTGTAGCCCGGAATGAGTTGTTCGGTGAACTTGTGGAAAGGATTGTGTGGGCGAGGTGGGTATAGCGGCTTGATTGATTGATGGTTGTTGAGTTGAAACCATAGGTAAATATATAAGAGTCAAAGGAGTTAATGTTGGAGAGTCAGTTGAACTTATTATTGGAGGGAGTGTTGGTAAGGAAATTTAGTTTCATCAAATTGAATGTGCCATGAAATGATAACCCTTTTTTTTTGCTAATGTTGAAGCAGTGGTAGCTTTTGTGAATAGAAGGGTAACCAATAAATTCACTACAAAAGCTTTTGGACGAAGTTTAGTGGGAGCTTTTGGTTGTTGCCATGGATATCATAGAGTGCCAAAAAAATTCAAGTGGTCATATTTTGGTTTTTTATGATAAAGGAGGTGATATGGAGATTGGGAATGAGTGTTCTTGGATAGCCATTTGTTGATGAGGTACATAGCAGTTAGTACAACATCAATTTAGAAAGAATGTGGTAGATTTGACTCCAACATTAGTGTGAGCATAGTTTCCACAATATGCCTATGTTTGCGTTAAATAGTACAATCTTTTTGAGGTGCGTTTCGAAAGCTTAGTTGTTGTTGTACACCAGTGTTAAGAAGGTGAAGTTTAAATTCAAATGATATAATATCACCTCCACTATCAAACTAAGCAAATTTGAATCAACGTTTGAAAGTAGAGAAACTTGAGTAGAGACTTACTTTTTTGCATCATTAGAAATAACTAGGTAAATTTAGTTTAGTCATCTATGAAGATGATATAATATCTTTGTTTAACATATGATAACAGTGGTGAGGGTTGATGCACCAAAAATATATGCATTTTTAGACTATATCTTATACTCATTTTTGGTGATATTACACTTTAAAGGAATGTATTTTGTATGTTTTTGGCTTCAGGTACAAGAAATGAACTTTTGGTGAAAAAGAAGCAAAAACAGTGCAATTTGGTGAAACGAGCAAGAAATAAAATTCTAGCCTGACACATTTCGATATGTCTTTCTATGCTTAATCTCATTTACACTTCTCTCACATTTTTGAATGAAATTACACTTTAAAGAAAGGTTGTTTTCACGCTTATTTTGTAGGTCTATCTTTTAAAAATGAAACGCAACTAAAATGGGGTGAACGGAGCTAAAACAGAGCCAAACGATGGAGTTGCTGCAGATCGGCACCGAAGGCGCCAAAACCAGGTCTGACGACGCCCAAATCCAGAGAATGACGAAAATATGGTGTCGAAAGCACTCAGAACGGCGCCCGAGACAGCTTGGACGTGATTTTAGGCGGTTATGGCTAATATTCAAAATTCTCCAAACCAATTCATCCAAAAAGGGTTATTTTTAGAATTAATATTTTCATTTAAGAATATTTATTAGTTGTTTTAAACTTAAAACTTACATTTAGGAGTACTTGCTAAAAAAAACCACTTAAATCAATCTTCCAAACTAATTGCTTATAGTAGTAGACTAGAATTTGACTAAGGACATCTTACCTCGCTTCTTCGTGGGATCTATATTGGGGTTTTTGAGGAAAGCCTTATATTAATTGAAGTGATACATGCACTTGCGTAGAACCCATAGTGTGTGAACTAATTTATATATTTTATATAACATTTAAATTTTGCACATTAAATACTTAATATAAATTGGGTCAAGATTTGGCCATATTTTTGAAAGCTAAATTACTGCGTAACTTCGGGTTGGGTCAAGTTTTTGACGCCATCTCAGGGGAATTAAATTGACATAAAACACACAAAAATACAATACACACTAGGGGCACATCAAGGGTCCCCAAATATCACTATGAATCAATTGAAATTAGAAAAGTAGAAGTAGTAGTATGTCTATTAAGTGGCAACTTATGAATTTTGGAAGCAAGACAAGAATTGCATTTTCCACTAATAGTGTAAATATTGAGTTGCTTATTTGAACTAGTTAAACTTTTGAGAGTAATCTATTGGATTCATCCTTCAAACAGTATGGACTCTCCTACAACAACTCAAATCTAAATCACCCATTTGGTTTCCCCTGTCTTCAAATTTTTCCTCAACCACATCAAATTCCTTGCCTCCACCCCTCTCATGAAAGTTTTTATTTCATTTGGAATGTACGAAAATCTTTCAGAAAAATGTCTTTGAATCTTTCCTCACCGGAGATGCTATCTGTCTTCATAAACATTACACAAATTTTATCGATCTTCAAGTTAGTAATCAAGAGTTTATCATATGGAAGAAAAGTAATCAAATTCTTTCTGATGCGTTGTATACAAAAATTTCACACTATATTCTTACGTATGCACTTCATCTTAACACCACTACAAAAATATGGAAAACATTGCTCACACAATTGCACTCTTAAAATTGATCACCTGTGATTCAACTCAAGAATGAGTTACATCACATCTTTATGAGGACTAATTCCATGATCCAATATCTAACCGAGATCAAGAAAGTTGTATATCCCATTGCGATGAGCGGCTTAAAGGTAGTTATAGATGATATCATCTAGTATACCCTCAACGACTTACCTTCTACCTGCAATTCTTTCAAAAAGCATTTAATATGATTCTTCTTATAGTAAGAGAAACAATATTAGGAATTTTTTTCCTTCAAGAGTGACTTACAAAGTTTTCTTGTTCTGAATTGAATAACCAGAGGCATTCAATGATACTATGCAATCATTATCTCATGTAATATTTTCAATAGATAACAATTGAATGTCGCATGTGGTGTGTGTAATAAATGAGAAAAATGAAGTTTACACTTTGGAGTGGGCAGAGTTTCTTTTATTGTATGGGTTATATGAATTTTCCTACCATTCCAACTATGATATGTTCATTACTTGTGTATTGAGGATTTTGAACATGTTTAAGTTTATTGATGATGTGGGAAGAAGCTCCAGTGTCGTAGATCCAATCTGTAGTGTGTTGGTCGCAATTCTTTTTGAAAATAATTTTATTTTAATTTAATATATATATATATATATATATATTGATTTGGAAAAATAGTATTTTAATTTTGAAAAATGTGAGACCGAATAGATCCCATACATTTTAATATTTTAAATGACCGAGCACAATACTACAAGCAGTGCACCTATCCTGAAGAATAGGCACATTACTTGTCAACATGCTCAATTAAATAAACTAAAAGAGTTTATAACATTTGTTTGGTCTGCGAACCTTTATTATATATTGGTCGAAAAATTCTCCTACCTAATATAAGGATTAGACAAGGTTTATATTACATGGGTTCTTTAGTTCCCTATAGGGGCAAGCCCCTATAGTTAATTGCATCCTAAGTGATCGAAGTCATTTAGGAATACTATCAATAATGACCAGAGGTATTTTTCTTCAAAACTACAAAGTTTAGTGTTTAAGGTAGGAGATGGAAAAATCAAATGGAAGTAAGTCAAATAGGAGAAATTATTTCTGGATTTCAAAGGAAAAGAGAAGTAGGGGATGTTACATGCTTTGAGGCGAACCTCGATGACTTCCCAAACTATCCTATTGTTGGGCATCATGCTTTAAGAATGAAATTATTTAATGTTTACTTCTGCCATTTAATTATTTAGGGCTTACATTTGCATGATATATGATCATGCAAATAGCCTGGAAGATAAGATGACTTATGCCATACCAATGCCTACCTCAAAGTCCTAAAAGCGTTAGAGCTTATATTGCACAATATTGCTGTGCAAAGGCTTAAAGATGATAAGAGGATTTATGTCACACTAGGCAGACTACCTTAAAGTCTTATGAATTGCTGTTTAAACTAGCAAAAGTTTAATCGTTGAAGATCTTATTTACTCTCTCAAAGATGTACTTTCCCTGCGTCTTCGTTGTGCTGCCCATATAGTATGTTCCAAACCTTCCACCGTGGCAATTGCAAGCTCATGGGTTTTAATTTAAAGTGTTCATGCACATAGTTTGGTCAGTGTCCGGTTTTTATGTACCTCCTATATAATCAGGCTACTATTCTCCTATTTTAAGAGGTATTGTGATGCACAAAAAATATATGCATTTTTAGACCTATATTTTATACTCATTTTTATTGATATTACATTTTAAAGGAAGGTATTTTTCATGTTTTATTTCAGGTTGATGATTTTTAGCACTTGGAGAAAAAATGATGCGAAAATGATGAAATTTGGAGTCAAAATAGTGTTTTGGAGAGAAATACCCATCGTCGATGGCACCATCATGGACGCTGACGATGCCATTTGATAGAAAGCACAAATTTAATTTGCTGACAGTGCTGAAGTTGGTGCAGGGTGAAAATCTAGAAGATTCGACGAATTTGGACGCTTTTTGAAGAGTTATTTGATACACCTCTTGGAAAAAGCGACATTATGTTCTATTTAGAGCTGAATTAGATCAGAAAAAGGAGTCCACTAGTATGTGATTGAGTTTCCTTTAGTGTTCCATTGTGTGTATTGTGTAGTGTGGTGAGTCTAAGTGTGATTTATCCTAAGAGTTGTTGGAGAGGGAGAGAAGTGAGAGATTTCTTCTTCCTTACATCTCAAAGAGAGAATCAAGAGTCTTGTAAAGAAAGAAAGAGTCCAAGAGAAGCTACAGGTGATTTGCTTTGAGAAAGAGTTAAAGATAAGTGGTATTCGTTTATTATTGTTGTATAAACTTTTTTTTTATTTATGAAATTCATATTTTGTCGCATCTTTCTCATGAGGTCTAAGTAGTTTTTTTTGTCTTTCTCCTTACTCTGAAATATGGTGAAATGAAAAGATAATTTGGATGGGCCAATTTTAAAATATAAAATAAATTGTGATAATTTTTTTTCACTTCGTTCTTAATTTACTTTTCAATTTGGCCAATTAAAATGTTAACATCTATTGTGAGACATACTATCCAGGAAATGGAGTATGAGTTTCAAAACAAAGTGAGAATTATATTTAATTCCATGAAGGAGTGTTTCGTTCATGGAATTGGGTGCAAATAAATAGGGAAATATATATTACTGGGCAAAGAAATGAAGATTCTAGGGTGACAGACTAAAATCTCCAATTTGGTCTTAGTGTTTAAGAACTAAAACGAGAGTTAGCCTTCAGGGGAAGGGAAGTGCGAGCTCTGGAGTGAGAGCCAATATTCTCCCAGCCTAACCACAGATTTAGAGATTAAACCTAAGATTAGTAAATGATTCTCTATAACACTTGAATGAGGGTAGAGAATTAAAATTGCTTTTATTTCGCACAAGACATATAAAAACCATTTATCTCTCTCATTTAACCAAAAACTCATTGTAGTGGGAAATATACTTTCTTATATTTGATAACTTAGTCACAAAAATAAAGTTTAGTAGTTATTGCTTAGCTTTGCTTTATAGTTTCTCTTGTAGTTGGTAATTTAGTTCTGTTAGCATCCTAAACAGTTGAAATTTAGTGCAGTAGATTTTCTTTGTCATTGTGAATTTCTTGATTTAAATTTCCATTATAGATTTACACATTCCTCGTGGAATTGATATTTGAGGTTTAATCAGAAAGTCCTGTATTACTTGATAATGATATATATACTTGCGTAGAATCCCAACATAAATTGCTTCAATTTATTATTCATAAATAACAAATTAAGTTTTTGGCGTCGTTGCAAAGCAGAGTCAACTTTATTAATTTTACATATCTATAATTTTGGGATCAAGTTTTTGGCGCGATTGCCGAGGAAAATAACGGTAAATTAAATAGATTTAATAAATTTGGTAAATTAGGAAATTTTGCGATAAAATAAATAAAATATAATACAAAAAGAAAAAAAAATTAAAAAAATAAAAAATCATAAAAAAATATTTTTTTTGAAATTTTAAAGTACTTTTAAGAATTTTTTTGCTCATTATATTTGTTTATTCGTAGTATTGGATCTGATGGTTTAGTACATTACGATTCAAAATTAGAATGTAATATTATAAAAGTTTAAAAACAACAAAAGGAAATTAGAAATTTGAACGAAATGACGATAAATTAGATAATCAAGTAAATAAAAATCGACAAAGACCTTAAAAAGATTATGCTAATCCTACAACAAATAAACTTCGCTTGACTATTCAAAATCCTGATGTTGCTGATAATTCATTTGAGCTTAAACCTGCTATTATCCAAATGGTACAAAATAATCAATTTGGAGGAGAAACGCTTACTGAAGATTCTAACTTACACCTTGCTAGTTTTCTTGAAATATGTGCTACTTTTAAAGATGATGGAGTGTCTAATGGTGTTTTCAAACTTAGACTTTTTTTTCATTAAGGGACAACACTAATGCTTGGTTAAATTCATTAGCACTTAGATCTATCAGAACTTGGGGAGAACTATCACAAAAAATTTTAGCTAAATATTTTCCACCCTCGAAAACTACTAAGCTTAGAAATGATATTACATCTTTTTGTCAGTTCGAAGGAGAATCAATATGTAAAGCTTGGGAATGATTTAAAGATCTCCTTAGGAAATGTCCACACCATGCTTTACCAGATTGGTTAATAATTCAAATATTTTACAATGGATTAGTCCTAAATCTATTATAGATGCTGCTGCAGGTGGATCATTAATGTCAAAACCTTTTGATAAAGCATATTCTTTAATAGAGGAGATGACTACTAATAATTTTTTAGTGGCCCTCTGAATGGGTAAATCTAAAGAGAGTAGCTAATATTCATGATTCTGATGCAATGTCTATTTTGGCATCTCAAATCGCTGATATATCAAAGAAGATTGATCAAATTAGAGTGAACTATTCTCAAATACCACCAGTATTAGAGGAAAATTCACTGGATAGATAATTGATACTCAATCATCATATGAAAATATGAATGTTATAAATAATAGAAATAATAATATCTATTCTAATTATTATAATCCTAGATGGAAAAATCACCTTAATCTTAGTTGGAACAATTATAACAATTTGATGAACCCCTTAGGAAATTAAAATAATCAAGGGAATCCTAACTATAGACCTTATTATCCTCCTAGATTTAACAATAACTCACAAGTTAAGGAGAATAAGTTGACTATGGAAGAAGTGATGTTGAACATGGGAAATCAAATACAAAATCAAGGAGCTGCAATTATGAATATTAAAAATCAATTAGGACATATTGCTACTGCCCTTAGTAACAAACCTTCAGGAATTCTTCCTAGCACTGTTGAAGTTAATCCAAAAGATCAGAATAAAGAGCAAATTAAAGCTATTCATTTACGAAGTGGAAAAGTAGTGGAGACATGAATCCGAAGAGAAGCTGAAGATGAGAAGGAGAAGGTGGAAATTGAAAATGATAATGATGAAAATAAACCAGTAAAAATTTCTTTAGAAAAACCACCACCTTCATTTCCTCAACGATTGAAGTAGAAGAATAAAGATAAACAATCTATCAAATTTTTGGAAATCCTTAAAAATTAACAATAAATATTCCTTTCATTGAGACCTTGGAACAAATGTCAAGTTATGTGAAATTTATGAAGGATATACAAAACAAGAAGAGGAAGTTTTCAGATCACGAGACTGTTGCACTCAGTGAAGAGTGTAGCGCAATTATTTAGAAAAAGCTTCCTGAAAATTTAAAAGATCCTGGTAGTTTTACTATACCTTGTGTTATTGGTGAGAAATTTTTTGGAAAAGCCTTATGTGATCTAGAAGCTAGTATTAATCTTATGCCTCTATCAAATTTTAAACATTTAGATTTATGATAGATTTCTCCTACTACTGTAACTCTTCAGTTAACTGATCGATCAATAACTTATTCTAAAGGAGTTATAAAAGATGTATTAGTGAAAGTGGATAAATTCGTTTTTTCTGTAGACATTATTATATTAGATATGGAGGAAGATAAATAACTCCTATTATTTTAGGGAGACCATTCCTTGCAACAGGGAGAGCTGTGATAGATGATCAAAAAGGAGAATTAATAATGAGAGTTAATGACCAATAAGTAACATTTAATATATCAAAAGTTATGAAATATCCTGCGATATAAAAAGATAATGAATGTTTTAGAATGAAAGCTACTTATTATCTAAGTAATGAGAGATTTAAGGGAATGTTTGAAGAAAAATTAAGGCAAGAAAAGAATTATGAGAATCAAAATGAAATAAAAAATGAGAATTTAGATTATGTTCAGGAAAAATTTGAAATTTTAGACCTTTCGGAAAATGATAATAAAAATCTTATTCCTTCAAGTATTAAACCACCTAAACTTGAATTGAAAGTATTACCTGCCCATTTAAAATATGTGTTGTTAGGAGATTCATCTACATTGCTTGTTATTGTATCTTCTGATTTAACTGAATTTCAAGAGAAAAAATTAGTATAAACGTTGAAAAGATATAAGAAGGCCTTTGGATGGACTTTAGCAGATATTAAACTAATCAGTCCTTCAATTTGTAGGTATAGAATTCTATTGGACAAATAATATGAACCTAAAGCTGATCCTCAGAGGAGATTAAACCCGATAATGAAAGAAGTTGTTAAAAAGGAAATCTTAGAATGGTTAAATGATAAAATTATATATCCTATTTCAGACAGTGCTTGGGAAAGTTTGATCCACTATGTTCCAAAGAAAAGAAGAGTGGCAGTTGAAGTAAAAAAGAAAAATAAAATTAATTCTAATAAGACATGTTACTGGCTGGCGAATTTGTATATACTATAGAAAATTAAATATAGCCACCAGGAAAGATCATTTTCCTTTACCATTTCTAGACCAAATGTTGGATAGATTGGCTGGGCAAAAAGATTACTGCTTTCTAGATGGATATACCAGATATCATCAAATTTTGATTGCTCCTAAGGATCAAGAAAAAACAACTTTTACAAGCCCTTATGGAACATTTGCTTTTTATAGAATGCCATTTGGACTATGTAACACACCTACGACATTTAAAAGATGTAAGATGTCAATTTTTTGTAATTTAATTGAATGTGGAATGGAAGTATTTATGGATGATTTTTTTGTATTCAGAACTTCATTTGATTATGCTTAAATAATTTATAAAAAGTTGTGGAACTATGTGAAAAAATCAACTTAGTACTAAATTGAGAAAAATGTCAATTTATGGTTACAAGAGAAATTATACTTGGGCATAAAATTTCTAAAAATGGCATAGAAGTAGATCTAGCAAAAATTCAAGTTATTGTGAAATTACTACCTTCTATTATGGTTAGAGGGGCAAGAAGTTTTCTAGGACATGCTGGTTTCTACATGCGTTATATAAGATATTTTTAAATAATTACTAAGCCATTATGTCAACTTTTAGAAAAGGATATGAAATTTAATTTTAATGAGGAATGCATAAAAGCATTTGAATTATTGAAAGAAAAATTAATCACTACTCCTATAATAGTTCCACCTGATTGGGAGAAACAATTTTAAATAATGTGTGATGCTAGTGATCATGTTATTGGAGCTGTTTTATGGCAAAGGTATGACAAAGTTTTTAAAGTAATATATTATGCTGGTAAAACTCTAAGTAATGCTCAAATTAATTATACCACTACTTAAAGAGCGTTATTAGCTATTGTCTATGCCTTTGATAAGTGTAGAACTTACTTAATTAGAGCTAAATTTATAATGCATATAGACCATTTTGCTATCAAATATTTGATGCAAAAGAAAGATGCTAAATTGAGATTAATTAGATGGATACTTCTGCTGTAAAAGTTTGATTTTGTGGTAGTAGACAGAAAGGAAAAAAATAATCAAATTGCTGATCATTTGTCTATACTAGAACAAGAAATATTAACTGATTTTGCAAATGAAATTTTTGAAAGTTTCTCTGATGAACAATTGTATAGTATTGATATAAAGAATATACTGTGGTATGTTATTATAGTAAATTATATTGTGAATGATATTCTACCACCAGATATAAAGAATCAAGAATCAAAAAAATTTATTCATGATGCAAGATTCTATTTTTGGGATGACCCATATTTATATAAACAGTGTAAAGATTTGATCATTAGAGGATGTGTGCCTTACGAAGAAACTTAACTAATAATTGAACGATGTCATGATTCTGAATTTGGATGACATTTTGGAAATAGTAGAAGTGCACATTAAATTTTGCAAGCTGGATTTTATTGGCCTACTCTTTTTAGAGATGTTAATGAATACATTAAAACATGTGATCGATTTTAGCGAGTAGGAAATATTTCTAGAAGAAATGAAATGCCTCTTATTTACACATTAGAAGTTGAAATTTTTTATGTGTGGGGATTATATTTTATGGGACCATTTATGCCTTCATTTGGANGATTCAAGAATTCTATGCTAATTTGTGGCTGACTGCGGACTAGTACATATATGTTCGAGTTGAACATGTTGAATTTACTCGTGAATGAATCAATGCATTTTATGGATTGTGGAATAAATTTCATTGTGAGTACACTACTTTATTGATTTTTGATTCATCACTTGATGAAGTAATTGCCTATCTGACTGATGGAAGGGGAGAATGGATAATTAAGAACAATCACAAAGTCAATTTCTCCACTTCCATGTTAACTAAAGAAAGAGCAGTACTGAATTTTTGTTTTCAACAAATGAAGTTTATGGATATTAGTGATATTTGTGCATAACACTCAGAGCATTGCTAGAAATGGGACAACTATTGATTTGGTATATCTTGCCCTGATTTTCACTTTATGTGAACAATCAAGAGTAGAATTTGATAGAAATGAAGAGATGTTACAACCACTAAAACCCATTAGAAAACCCACTTTGCATAAATTTGAATCATTTTGTTGGATCTAGAAGTGGAAGTAGTGATAGACCCTCCACATCAGCTGCAGGATCATCTACTTCTAGTTCTATTTCACTAGAAAATATTATGGACCAGTTAATGATTCAATAATCAGATCTTATAGCAATGCAAAATAGAATAGGTGATATGGAATCTAGAAATGCTTACAATGATGAATATAAGTACAGAAGAGTCTAACATGACATTACATATGAAGAGGCAATGGTTAGATTTCTAAGGGATGATCACACTGTAGAGTTCCCTACATGCCCCAGCTTCACGCCTTATGTGCAAGAAGAAGAAGAAGAGGAAAATGATAAGGAAGATGATGGATAAATTTATTGGGTTTTATTTGTTTTATTTGTTGTAATTTGTTTTTTTCTATTGTTTATGGCACGTGTTGGAAAAAGTTATGTGTTTTGTTTGTTGACCTATTGAACTTGGTTGTACATGTAGTTGTAAATTGTGGATTTTCATTTTAGCATTGTTAGTTGCTTCAATTTACTTTTTATGTTTTTAATTTACTTTTCTTAGCAAATCCTTTGATATATTATGTCTCATTTAATGCTTTAAATCCTATGCTTTTTAAATTAGTACCCACAGTGTATCAGAGCCAAATTTCATATTCAGAATCCTCTAAAGGTTAGTTTTATTTTTATGCATTTACTATTTTCTTTCACCTGCAAAATTTTTGTACTACAACTTTTACTTATTATTTAAAAACTTAAATTTGGGAGAAAGAAAAGTTTCTTTAAAAGAAGAAAACTAAATTTTNCAGAAATGCTTACAATGATGAATATAAGTAGAGAAGAGTCTAACATGACATTGCATATGAAGTGGCAATGGTTATATTTCTAAGGGATGATCACACTGTAGAGTTCCCTACATGCCCCAGCTTCACGCCTTATGTGCAAGAAGAAGAAGAAGAGGAGAATGATGAGGAAGATGATGGATAAATTTATTGGGTTTTATTTGTTTTATTTGTTGTAATTTGTTTTGTTCTATTGTTTATGGCACGAGTTGGAAAAAATTATGTGTTTTGTTTGTTGACCTATTGAACTTGGTTGTACATGTAATTGTAAATTGTGGATTTTCATTTTAACATTGTTAGTTGCTTCAATTTACTTTTTATGTTTTTAATTTACTTTTCTTAGAAAATCCTTTGATATATTATGTCTCATTTAATGCTTTAAATCCTATGCTTTTTAAATACGTACCCACAGTGCATCAGAGCCAAATTTCATATTCAGAATCCTCTACAGGTTAGTTTTATTTTTATGCATTTACTATTTTCTTTCACCTGCAAAATTTTTGTACTACATCTTTTACTTATTATTTAAAAACTTAAATTTGGGAGAAAGAAAAGTTTCTTTAAAAGAAGAAAACTAAATTTTATTTGTCTTCAATTAACTATATTATTTTAAATTAATTTCACATGACCTTGGATATCATAGTTTAACTTTAAATGACTATAATTTTGTTTCTAAATTTTATGGTAAACTTAAGCAAAAATCTTTAATAATGCAGATCAATTCTAGAGTTAAGATATTTAGTACAAAATAATAAGATTATGTTTTTCTATTTAAAGTAAAGGAAGCAGTATTTTTTAAATATTTAGAATCTTAGAGATTCATGTAAGAAGAAAAGATTGNGATAGTTTAACTTTAAATGACTATATTTTTGTTTGTAAATTTTATGGTAAACTTAAGCAAAAATCTTTAATAATGCAGATCAATTCTAGAGTTAATATATTTAGTACAAAATAATAAGATTATGTTTTTGTATTTAAAGTAAAGGAAGCAGTATTTTTTAAATATTTAGAATCTTAGAGATTCATGTAAGAAGAAAAGAATGAGACTTTATGAAAAATCTTCAAAGCTAATATGAAATTATAAAGTGAAGAAAATTAAGAACTTTTAACTTCAAGAAAGGGATAATGAAGTTCAAAAATATTAAAGGCTATCCAGATATAGTAATCCTTACATGAAAATGAAAAAAAAAGAGAAAGGATTGAAAATGACACTAGAAATAAAAAAGAAAAAAAAAGAAAAATATGTGAGGAGAAACTTGAGAAGATGTTTAATCAAAAATTGGCTTTACTTGAATCAACTTGAGGAAAAAGGCTTTATTACATTTTCTAAACTTGTATCTGAGTATTAACATCCNTATACCTAAATATGATGCTCGAAGTGTTTAAAAATTTTTAAATAAAAACATGTTTACGAGATATGGAATGCTAAGAGTGATATTATTGATGGAGGATCTTATTTTATGAATAAGAGGATCAAGAAATTAATTAAAAAATATAATATTATGCATAAATTTTCTACTGTTTATTATCCCTAAACTAACAGTCTAGTAGAGACATCAAATCATGAAATAAAGTAAATTTTAGAAAAAGTTGTAAATCTTGATAAATTGGATTAGTCTGCTAGATTAGATATTGCATTATGGGCATATATAACTGCCTATAAGACTCCTATTGGAATCTCTCCATATAGACTTATTTTTTGTAAAACATGTCACTTACCAATAGAGTTAGAACATAAAACATTTTGGGGCATTAAGGAATTCAATTTTAATCTAAAGGATGCTGGTGAGAAAAGATTATTGAACTCAATGAACTTGAAGAGATTAGAAATGAAGTATATGATAATGTAAAAATCTATAAAGAGAAAATGAAATTATGATATGATCAGAGGATTATAAGAAAGAAATTCGAACCTAGACAAGAAGTTCTATTATATAATACTAGATTGAGATTATTTTCAGGAAAACTGAAATTTAGATGGTTAGGACCATTCAATGTGTTCAAAGTCTATCATTATGGCACTATTTTTATTAAAGATCCTAAAACTGGAAAGATATTTAAAGTTAATGGGCATCGATTGAAATATTATTATGAAGGGCACATGCCATAATTTAAAGAAATATTGATGTTGAGTCATCTTGAATAAACATTGGTGCATCGGGCTGACAACGTTAAACCAAGACTTTGTGGGAGGCAACCCATATATATCTTAGTATTTTGTTTTATAATTTTTATAATGCATTAAGAGATAATAATACCTTAGAATTCTACTGACCAAAAGAAAATATGTTGAGATTTTCATACCTATTTTACATTGATTTTGATGATATTACACTTTAAAGAAAGGTATTTTTGATGTTTTGTTGCAGTAATGTTGAATTATGGTCATTGGAGCAAAAAGATGCAAAAAGGAGTGAATTTGGAAAAAAAAGGACCAAAATATGAAGATTTGATCTTGGGCGCCAACGGTGGGCTCGATACCGCCGACGGCGGGTTTTTCCCTAGAGTCCAGAATTAAATATTCTAGAAGGCCGCCGACGGCGCCATCGAGGCCACCGACGGTGAGAACATCGGTTCTCTCAATAAATGCATTGAATGTGGATGATTTTTTAAGGGACGCTTGGACAACACTTGAGAACTCTTCTACAACTTTAAAAGAAACATTTGGAGGCCGAAAAAGTAGGTGCCTGGGGAGGTTCACTGAGTCTTTGTTGTTTGTGGTGCCCATTAGAGTGTAGAGAGTGGTTAGTATTGTGGGGAATTCTTCAAGAGATTGTAAGAGTGGAAGGAAAGTGAGAGATTTCTTGCTCTTTGTCGCTTCAAAGGAGAATTTTGTGTGCTGTAAAGAAAGTAAGAGATTCAGAGGAACTTCGGGGAGTTTGCTTGGAGAGGAATTAGAGATAAGTTGTATTTACTTATTGAAATCTGTATGACTTTGCTTTTATATATAAATTCCAAGTTTTGTTGTATATTCTCCATGAAATCTGAGTAGTTTTCTCTGTTTTTCTCTTTGTCTTGAGATTTTTTGAAATGGTGATTTGAATTGGTTATCTCATGAGAATGTTAAGGAAGTTGTGATGATCTTTTCATTTCAATCTTAATTTACTTTCAATCTGGCCAATTGATTTATTAAAATATGTTGAGTTTACAACTAAAGTGAAGATTACATCTACGATTTAGGGAGGTTAAAGTCCTTGAAATTTGGGTGCAAATAAATAGGGAAATAAAAATTATCGGGCGTAGAATTGGAGATTTTAGAGTGACAGACTAAAATCCTCAATTCGGTCCTATCGTTTGGGTGCTGAAGTGTAGAAGTTAGCCCTCAGGAGAGGGAAACGTGGGAGCTTCGAAGTGAGAGCCAGTATACTCCCAACCTAGCCCAAATTCAGTAACCAAACATAGGATTAGTCAATTTTTTTTATGTCTGGTCCAAATGGTAAAGAATAGATATGCTCTTATTTGGCATAATACAATTTGAACTAATTCAATTTATCAATTCACTTAAACTTCTTGACAAGGAGAAGGATGTTTTCTTATATATTGAACTTCACATTTGAAACTTTATTAATAGAATTAGTTAATTAAGAGTTTATTAAAATTATATTTTTATTTCAATTACCTACTGGTGACAAATATGCAATTTAAACTATATTGTTGTGATTAAGTATTGATTTTTTAAATCTTAGTTCGTAGCCTCTAATATTACTCCTTGTGGGATTGATATACATGACTCCATTAGAGCACTATATTAATTGAGCGATACGTATACTTGCGTTGATAAGTTTGACTTTGCAGTTATTGAATATTTTATACACATCTTTATCAAGTCTATAACCGCTGTCAAGTTTTTGGCGCCGTTGTCGGGGATTTAAATCTTCTTGTAGCATTATCAAATTCTTGTATTTTTAAGCATATATAAAGTCGTTGTCAAGTTTTTGGCGCCGTTGCAGGGGAGTAAAATTAGATTTAAAAAAAATCATAATTAGAGCAACAGACAAATTAGGACTATTAGAAAACTTTTACTTGAATTACAACTTATTTTCATATTTAGTTAACTATTTTTTCTATGTACTGATTTCAATTGTATGCTTAAATTTGGACCTGAAAATCTTATACCCTATGATTTGGAATTAGAACGCACTGTTAGGAGAATTAGAAGATTGATTAGAAATCCTGACACTGTGAACAATCAAGGAATAGAAAATGAACATCAACCTAGACCTCTACGAGATTATGCAAATCATACAACAGAAGAAATTCACTTATCTATCCAAAATCCTGATGTAGCTGCTAATTCATTTGAGCTCAAACCTTCTATTATCCAAATGGTACAAAACAATCAATTTTGAGGTACACCAAATGAAGATCCTAATTTACACATCGCTAGTTTTTTAGAACTTTGTGCAACCTTTAAATATGACAGAGTTTTGAATGAAGCTGTTAGACTTAGACTTTTTCCTTTTTCACTTAGGGATAAGGCTAAGATGTGGTTAAATTCGTACACCTAGATCTATTAGAACTTGGGGAGAACTTTCACAGAAATTTCTATTCAAATATTTCCCTCCATCTACCTGGATCTATTAGAACTTGGGGAGAACTGTCACAGAAATTTCTATCCAAATATTTCCCTCAACAGGATCTATTAGAACTTGGGGAGAACTTTCACAGAAATTTCTATCCAAATATTTCCCTCCATCCTGGATCTATTAGAACTTGGGGAGAACTGTCACAGAAATTTCTATCCAAATATTTCCCTCTATCGCTGGATCTATTAGAATATAACATCATTTTGTCAGATTGATGGAGAGTCAATATATGAAGCTTGAAAGAGATTTAAAGATCTTCTTAGACAGAAATTTCTATCCAAATATTTTCTTCCATCCAAAACTGCTAAACTTAGAAATGACATAACATAGTTCTGTCAGATTGATGGAGAGTCAATATATGAAGCTTGGGAGAGATTTAAAGATATAACATCATTTTGTCAGATTGATGGAGAGTCAATATATGAAGCTTGAAAGAGATTTAAAGATCTTCTTAGATAGAAATTTCTATCCAAATATTTCCCTCCATCTAAAACTACTAAACTTAGAAATGACATAACATTTGGGGAGAACTTTCACTGAAATTTCTATCCAAATATTTTCCTCCATCCAAAACTGCTAAACTTAGAAATGACATCCAAAACTGCTAAACTTAGAAATGACATAACATCATTTTGTCAGATTGATGGAGAGTCGAAAAACTGCTAAACTTAGAAATGACATAACATTGTTCTGTCAGATTGATGGAGAGTCAATATACGAAGCTTGGGAGAGATTTAAAGATCTTCTTAGAAATTGCCCTCATCATTCATTACCAGACTGGTAATGCTTGGGAAAGATTTAAAGAACTTCTTAGGAAGTGCCCACATCATTTGTTACCAGATTGTTTGATAATTCAAACTTTTTACAATGGATTAGTGGTATCTCTTAGATCGATTATAGATGCTGCGGCTGGTGGTTCTTTAATGTCAAAACCTTTTGATGAGGCTTATTCGTTAATAGAAGAGATGACTAGTATCCATGATTCTAATGCAATATCTATGTTAGCTTCGTAGATTGCTGCAATATCAAAGAAATTAGATCNTGTTCAACCTTCGTATGAGACTTTAAATGCGATTAACAATAGACCCAACAATCTTTATTCAAACTATTATAACCCAGGTTGGAAGAATCATCCTAATTTTAATTGGAATAACAATCTTCTACGATCAACAATGTGCAAACAACCCAATGAACCCATTAGAAAATTCATCCAACCAAGGAAATGTTAACTATAGACCCCAACAATGGGCAAACAACTCAGTGAACCCATTAGGAAATTCATCCAACCAGGGAAATGTTAATAAACAATGGGCAAACAACCCAGTGAACCCATTAGGAAATTCATCCAACCAAGAAAATGTTAACTATGGCGAACAACCCAGTGAACCCATTAGGAAATTCATCCAACTAAGGAAATGTTAACTATAGACCTGAACAACCCAGTGAACCCGAAATCCATCCAACCAAGGAAATGTTAATTAGAAACCTTCTTATCCTCCAGGATTTAACAGTAACACCAATTTAAGGAAAAGAAGTTGTCTATGAAAGAGATGATATTAAACATGGGTCAACAATTGCATAATCAAGGAAATTAATTACAAATTCAAGGAAACCAGTTACAAAATCAAGGAACTGCTATCAAGAATATTGAAAACCAATTGAGGCATATCACTACTGCGCTTAGTAACCAAACATTGGGAACTTTTCCTAGTACTGTGGAACCAAATCCTAAAGATTAAGGAAAAGAACAGATAAAAGTGATACAATTACGAAGTGGAAAAGAATTGGAAATAAGAGTGCAAAAAAAATGGAAACTGAAAAAGAGAAAGTGGATACAGAGGAAGAAAAAGATCATGAATACCCAGATTTAGAATATCCACTTACACCAATGAAAATTACTGTGGAGAAACCTCTACCACCATTTCCCCAAAGATTGAAGCAACACAAAAAGGATAAATAATTCTCCAAGTTTTTATAAATTCTTAAGAAATTAATGGTAAATAATCCCTTTGTAGAAGCTTTAGAGCAAATGCCCAATTATGTGAAATTTATGAAAAATATTTTGAACAAGAAAAGGAAGTTCATTGATAATAAGATTGTTGCACCTAGCAAAAAGTGTAGTGCAATTATTCACAAAAGCTTCCTAAAAAATTAAAAGATCCAGGTAGTTTTAGTATATTGTGTGCTATCGGTGAAAAATTTTATGGAAGAGCTTTATGTGATTTGGGTGCCAGCATTAATCTTATGCCTCTATCAATTTTCAAAAAATTAGGATTAGGAGAGGTCTCACCTACTTCTGTAACTCTTCAGTTAGTGGATCGTTTAGTTACTTATCCTAAGGGAGTTATAGAAGATGTGTTAGTAAAAGTTGATAAATTTATCTTTCCTGTGGATTTCATTGTTGTAGATATGGAGGAAGAAAAAGAAATACCTATAATTTTAGGGAGTCCTTTTTTAACTACTTGAAAAGCTATGATAGATGTTCAAAAGGGAGAATTAACTATGACAATTAACAATAAAGAAGTGACTTTTAACATTCCGAAATCTATGAAATACCCTATGCTGAAAGAGATAATGAATGTTTTCGCATGGAAATTAGTGAACATCTATTGCACGAGTATTTTAAAGAACATTTTGAAGATAAAGAACATTTTGAAGACAAAGATGAAGTTATTTTGGACAAAATAGAAAATGAAGAATTAAATTATGTTAGGAAAGATTTGAGATGATGGATATTACAAGAAATNGCAAACAATCCAGTAAACCCATTGGGCAATTCATCCAACCAAGAAAATGTTAATTATAGACCTTCTTATCCTCCAGGATTTAACACTAACACTCAATTTAAGGAAAAGAAGTTGTCCATGGAAGAGCTGATACTGAACATGTGTCAACAATTGCAGAATCAAGGAAATCAATTACAAATTCAAGGAAACCAGACAAAATTAAGGAACTGCTATCAAAAATATTGAAAGTCAATTGTGGCATATCGCTACTGCACTTAGTAACCGAACATTGGGAACTTTTCCTAGTACTATGGAAGCAAATCCTAATGATCAAGGAAAAGAACAGATAAAAGCGATACAATTATGAAGTGGAAAAGAATTGGAAACAAGGCAAAAGCGGAAACTGAAAAAGAGAAAGTAGATTCAGAAAAAGAAAAGGATCATGAATACCCAGATTTAGAATATCCACTTACACCAAAGAAAATTACTGTGGAGAAACCTCGACCACCTTTTCTTCAAAGATTGAAATAACATAAAAAGGATAAACAATTTTCCAAGTTTATAGAAATTCTTAAGAAATTAACGGTAAATATTCCTTTCATAGAAGCTTTAGAGCAAATGTCCAATTATGTGAAGTTTACGAAAGATATTTTGAACAAGAAAAGGAAGTTCACTGATAATGAGACTGTTGCACTTAGCGAAGAGTGCAGTGCAATTATTCAGAAAATGCTTTCTGAAAAATTAAAAGATCCAGGTAGTTTCACTATATTGTGTGCTATCGGTGAAAGATATTATGGAAGAGCTTTATGTGATTTGGGAGCCAGCATTAATCTTATGCCTCTATCAATTTTCAAATTAGAATTAGGAGAAGTCTCACCTACTTCTGTAACTCTACAGTTAGTAGATCATTCAGTTACATAGCCACTACCTATAACTCGTTAGTTAGCGCATCGTTCAGTTACTTATCGTGAGGGAGTTATAGAAGATGTGTTAGTAAAAGTTGATAAATTTTAATTAGCAGACCGATCAGTTACATATCCTAAGGGAGTTATAGAAGATGTGTTAGTAAAAGTGACCTCTATCAATTTTCAAAAGATTAGGATTAGGAGAAGTCTCACCTACTTCTATAACTCTTCACTATATCAATTTTCAAAAGATTAGGATTAGGAGAAGTCTCACCTACTTCTGTAACTCTTCAGTTATCGGATCGATCAGTTACATATCCTAAGGGAGTTATAGAAGACGTGTTAGTAAAAGTTGACAAATCTTAGGAGAAGTCTCACCTACTTCTGTAACTCTTCAATTAGCAGATCGATCAGTTACATATCCTTAGAAGACGTGTTAGTAAAAGTTGACAAATTTATCTTTCCGGTGGATTTTATTGTCTTAGATATGATTCTTCAATTAGCAGATCGATCAGTTACATATCCTAAGGGAGTTATAGAAGATGTGTTAGTAAGGATAAATTGTCGTTCAGTTACTTATCTTAAGGGAGTTATAAAAGATGTGTTAGTAAAAGTTGATAAAGTCATCTTTCCTGTGGATTTTATTGTTTTAGATATGGAGGAAGATAAAGAAAAACCTATAATTTTAGGGAGACCTTTTTTAGCTACTGGAAGAGCTATGATAGATGTTTAAAAGAGAGAATTAACTATGAGAGTTAACGATCAAGAAGTGACTTTTAACATTGCAAAATCTATGAAATACCGTGCTGTTGAAAGAGATAATGAATGTTTTTGCATGTAAATTAATGAACATCTATTGAACGAGCATTTTAAAGAATATTTTGAAGAAAAAAGAAGATTTTGAAGACAAAGATGAAATTATTTTGGACGAAATAGAAAGTGAAGAATTAGATTATGTTCAGAAAAGATTTGAGATGCTAGATATTACAGGGAATGCTGATAAGAATCTAGTCCCATCAAATATAAAATCACCTGAACTTGAGTTGAAAATATTGCCTAACCACTTGAAGTATGTGTTTCTTGGTAAACTCATCTACACTACCTGTTATTATATCTTCAGAATTAAATGATTTGCAAGAGCAAAGACTTTTGGATACATTGAAAAAATATAAGGGAATTAAATGATCTGCAAGAGCAAAGACTGTTAGATACATTGAAAAGATATAAGAAAGCTTCTGAATTAAATGATCTGCAAGAGCAAAGACTGTTAGATACATTGAAAAGATATAAGAAAGCTTTCATAATTAAATGATCTGCAAGAGCAAAGACTGTTAGATACATTAAAAAGATATAAGAAAGCTTTTATGACCTTAGCTGATATTAAAGGAATCAGTCTTTCGATTTGTATGCACAGAATTATACTGGATGAACAATATAAACCAAGAGTTGATCCACAAAGGAGATTAAACTCAATGATGAAAGAAGTAGTCAAGAATGAAATTTTGAAATGGTTGGACACTGAAATTATATATCTCAATGATGAAAGAAGTAGTCAAGGAGGAAATTCTGAAATGGTTGGACACTGGAATTATATATCCTATTTCGAACAGTGCTTGGGTAAGTCCAATTCATTGTGTTCCTAAGAAAGGAGGGGTGACAGTTGAAGCATAAGAGAATAATGAATTAATACCTATCAGACAAGTTGCTTAGTAGCGTATTTGCATTGATTATAGAAAATTAAACACTGCCACTTGGAATGATCACTTCCCTTTACCATTTTTAGACCAAATAATGGATAGACTTGCTGGGCACAAATATTTTTATTTTTTAGATGGAATACTGGACTACCATCAAATTCCTATTGCTCATGAGGATCAAGAAAAGACAACATTTACTAGCCCTTTTGAAACTTTTGCTTTTCGAAGAATGCCTTTCGGATTATGTAATGAACCTGCAACATTCTAGAGATGTATGATGTCTATATTTAGTAAGTTAATTGATGATGGAATAGAAGTGTTTATGGATGATTTCTCTGTATTTGGAACATCATTTGACGCATGCTTAAATTATCTTGAAAAATTTTTGGAGTTATGCGAAAGAACTAATTTAGTTCTAAATTGGGAGGAATGTCAATTTATGGTTGCAGGAGAAATTGTGTTAGGGCATAAAATTTCAAAAAAATGTATGGAAGTAGACCCTGCAAAAATTCAAGTTATATCTAAATTAAGGCCTCCTACTAATGTATGAGGGATTAGAAGTTTTCTTGGACATGTTGGTTTTTACAGGCGTTATATTAAAAAATTTTCAAAAATTACCAAACCTTTATGCTAACTTTTAGAAAAAGACAAGAAATTTGAGTTTACTGAAAACTGTTTAAATGCCTTTAAGTTATTAAAAGAAAAACTAATCACAACCCCTATGATAGTTTCACCTAATTGGGAGAAACCATTCGAACTGATGTGCGATGCTAGTGATTATGCTATTGGAGCTGTTCTTGGACAAAGGTATGATAAGATTTTTAAAGTTATATACTACGCTAGTAAAACTCTTAACGATGCTCAAATTAACTAAACTGTTACTAAAAAAGAGTTACTAGCTATTGTGTATGCTTTTGACAAATTTAGATCCTATTTAATTGGGACTAAATTTGTTGTGCACACTGATCACTCTGCTTTTAGATATATGATGCAAAAGAAGGATGCCAAACCAAGTTTAATTAGATGGATACTTTTGATGCAAGAATTTGATTTTGTGGTTATTAATAGAAAGGGAACTGATAATCAAATTGCTGATCATTTGCCAAGATTAGAATATCATGAATTATCTGACATCGATAATGAAATTATGGACAGTTTCCCCGATGAACAACTCTATATTATTAATGAGTGAAAAATACCATGGTATGCTGATATTGTTAATTATATTGTGAGTGATATTTTGCCACCTATGCTGACATTGCAACAACAAAGAAAATTAATTCATGATGCGAAAGCATATTTTTGGGATGAGCCTTATTTATATAAACATTGTAAGGATTTTATTATGAGAAGATGTGTACCTTATGAAGAAATTGAACAAATTATTTAGAAATGTCATGATTCTGAATTTGGAGGACATTTTAGAACTTATAAAACTGCTTATAAAATTTTACAAGCTGGATTCTATTGACCTACTCTCTTTAGAGATGTTTACAGATACATAAAAACTTGTGATCAATACCAATGAGTAGGCAATATATTTAAAAGAAATGAAATGCCTCTGAATTTCATGTTAGAAGTTGAGATCTTTGACGTTTGGGGATTGAATTTCATGGGATCATTTATTCCATCATCTGGGAACTTATACATATTAGTTGGAGTAGACTATGTTTCAAAGTGGGTTGAAGCACAAGCTTTACCTCATTGTGACGCTAAAATTATTTCAAGATTTTTAATGAAAAATATTTTCACTAGATACAAAATGCCGAGAGTGATTATTACTGATGGAGGATCTCATTTCAGGAATAAATACATTCAGAGATTGGCAGAAAAGTTTAATGTTATTCATAGAATATCTACTTTCTATCACCCTCAGACCAGTGGGTTAGCTAAAGTTTCTAATATAGAGATTAAACAAATACTGGAGAAGACTGTAAACCCTAGTAAAGTAGATTGGTCTACTAGACCGGATACTGCATTATGGGCTTACAGGACTGCTTATAAAACTCCTATTGGAATGACTCCTTACAGGCTGATTTTTTGGAAAGACTTCTCACTTACCAGTAGAATTGGAGCATAAAGCATATTGTGCAATTAAAGAATTCAATTATAATTTGAAAGGTACTGATGAGAAGAGATTATTACAAATGAATGAATTAGAAGAATTAAGAAATGAATCCTATGATAACAACAGAATTTATAAGGAGAAACTAAAGTTATGGCATGATCGGAAGATTAAACAGAAGAATTTTGAACCAGGACAAGAAGTTTTGCTTTACAATACAAGGCTAAAGTTATTCCCTGGGAAATTGAACTCTCATTGGCTAGGACCCTTTACTGTGACTCGAGTTTATACTTACGGAGCTGTTGAAATTGAAGATCAAAAGTGGAAATAGATTTAAAGTGAATGGACACAGATTAAAACCATATTTTGAGGGTAAAAGACCAAGTAAATGGACACAGAATAAAACCATATTATGAGGGTAAAAGACCAAATTTTAAAGAGGTTTTAATGAAGAATAGATTTAAAGTAATAGGACACAGATTAAAGCCTTATTTTGAGGGTAAAAGATAAAATTTTAAAGAGGTTTTAATGGTCATTCAACCTGAATAATATCTAAATAGGTTGGGCTGACGACGTTAAACCAAACGCTTTATGGGAGGCAACTCATAGTTATCTTTATTTTTTTGTGATTATAATATTTTTGTTTGAAATTATCATTAGTTTGTGGTAGTATTGAACTCTACTACTCGTATTTACCCTTGAATCATNATTAAACCAACTGCTTTATGGGAGGCAACCCATAGTTATCTTTATTTTTATTGTGATTATAATGTTTTTATTTGAAATTATCCTTAGTTTATGGTAGTATTGAACTATACTACTCATATTTACCCTTGAATCATCATAAAAATTGGATCCATAAAGAAAATTGGAATGCATTCGGACCAGAGCGAAACAGTGAAATTTTTGCCTTGGGCGCCGACGGTGGGCTCGACGCCACCGACGGCAGGTTTTTCCCGAGAGTCCAGGAAATTAATTCTAAAGGCTTGCTGACGGTACCATCGATGCCGACGACGGCGAGAACGGTGGGATGACGATTTTCAGAGTTTGAAATGACGGTTTAGCGATTTTAGGCGGGAGTTACTCCATATAAACTTCCAAATTTAGTTCTTAAGTTTGTATTACCCCAAAAAGTAATTGAAACTCCACCAAATTCAACCCTATGGCGTCCAATTCCATTGAAAACCTTAGATTTTGAGTGTTTAACTGGAGAAAGTTCATTAGTTCCGAGGCACAACGAATCTTCAACAAAGTACTGACAAAGAGGAGATTAATCAAAGAAAGAGGATTCGTGAATCGAGGATTGAAAAATCCTTTGACAGAAATTGAAGAGATGATTGTGCGACGACGATGGGAAGTGTTTTCCTACACTACAGTCGTCGTAGTCGTTCCTTTGGTGAAGGAGTTTTATGCTAATTTGCATGGAATCAACCAGGGAGTCGTCTAAGTGTGAGGTAGATGGATAACTTTTACTCCTGCACAGATTAATGAGTTATATATGATCGAGAATGTTCCTGTCTGCCGTTATTCCAACTTCATCCCAACAAGAAATCTGATGAATGAGATCTACCAATATTTGACGGACGAGACAAAAGTCTGGGAAATGAGAGAAAACGGGTATGTTAGTTTTTCTGCGACACTTCTAAACCCCATTTCTAAACACTGGTACTTCTTCATTTCTGCAAAACTATTACTGATGATGAGGATCAGTAAAGTTACTAAGGAAAGTGCTATTCTAAACTATTGCATCTAAATGGGACTGCCGATCGATATTGAATCGATAATTGTGAAGTCTATTTTGGGCCTGATCGTTCATGGATCAACTTATGAGCTTGGACATCCTTCAACAATTNACGTTCTTGTCTGCCATTATTCCAACTTAGTCCCAACAAGAAATCTGATGAATGAGATATACCAATATTTGACAGACGAGGCTGAAGACTGGGAAATGAGAGAAAACGGGTATGTTAGTTTTTCTGCGACACTTCTAAACCCCTTTACTTAACACTGGTACTTCTTCATTTCTGCAAAACTATTACCGATGATTAGGATCGGTAAAGTTACTAAGGAAAGTGCTATTCTGAACTACTGCATCTAAATGGGACTACTGATCGATATTGAATCGATAATTGTGAAGTCTGTTTTGGGCCTGATCGTTCATGGATCAACTTATGAGCTTGGACATCCTTCCACAATTTTCTTACCTCTGATTCAGTTCCATGTGTTCTGCAAAAATTGGAAAAAGTACTTCTACCTTGGAAGCCTTTGGACCCAGCTGAGAAGTTCCCAGCCAATGAAAATGAAAATGATATGACTATTATTGTGGATCAATCGTCTCAGAATTCACTTCCTATTCAGCCTTTAGTTCAGGNAGAAGCCTTTGGACCCAACTGAGAAGTTCCCAGCCAATGATATGACTATTATTGTGGATCAATCGTCTCGAAATTCACTTCCTATTCAGCCTTTAGTTCAGGACAAGACACTAGTGATCCTACGCAGAATCAAGAAATTGGAGAAAGAGGTGTAAAATGTTATGAATTCAATTAACAATATCTCTAATTTTTTCGATCATCTAGATTTGAGGATGAAAGAGCATTTTGATCACTCTGAACATATCGAAGGAAGTTTGATATGATTGATGAAAAAGATGGGATTGATAGAAGAGGACTCTACTGAAGAATTCCCATACCAACCCTTCTNGATCACTTTGAACATATCAAAGGAAGTTTGATACGATTGATGAGAAAGATGGGATTGATAGAAGAGGAATCTACTGAAGAATTCCCATACCAACCCTTCTATAACCTCTTCGTTCATGTTCAATCAATGGGTGATATCAGAGGAGAAACAAGTATAAAATCGGAAGAGTAGTAGATTTACTTTGCCACCTGTATGACTAAGTGTGTGATTTGATTTGAGCTTATGTGCTTAGGTCACTTTCTAAATTTGCTTTTAGATCTCAGTATAGTTGAGATTGAGCATAGGATGTTTATTTTCAACGTTTAGTGTGTTTTGGCTTGGATTGCGATGCTGAATTGATGTATTGAGGTTGAGAAAATACCAAACTTATTTGTGTCGTGTAACGTGTACTGTAACTCTTGGAATTTATATATAATTGTAAGGTTTTGTGTTGTGAATGTTTATTTGAGTTAGTACATCATTTAATCACTTAAAATTTATGTCTAGAATGATTAAACGGATGTCACAAAAGCTTGAAATTGATCAAAATCGCAAAAATCTGAAAATTGAACCAATTTTGAAAATCTCGCCAACGGCGCCATCGACGCCGCCAACGACAAATTTTTCCCAAGACTTAGGCTATTTAATTCAATATAACTCGCTGACGGTGCTGAAGACCCCGCCGACGACGAGATCCTAAAAAACACTTTTAACCGCAATTTTGACCAGTCAACCGCCACTATTCATCACCCCCTTCCTCTTAAAAAATAAAAATTTTGATTTAGGGCTTGAAGATCTTGGATTTGGGGCAATTTTAAAGCATTTAGACACCGGATTTTATCATTTCTCAGTAAGAGCTTCACTCCAACCTAAAAATATTTGATTTTCACCTTGCATTTATTCTACATTGAGAAGATCCAAAAAAATTTAGAATGTGGAGAAAATATTTGGAATAAATTCATGGAATTTAGTTTTGAACTCTTAGAGTCACTCTTGGAAGCNAGACTCTTTGTACTACTTTATTTCTACTCGCCTGCTGCCTACAAATCACCTCAGTGAAGTGACTTGAGACAGAGCAACCTTGAATTATTGTATTCAGCAGTTCAAGCCTATCGATATTGGAGCTTTGATTTATGATGTTATCACAAGTTCTGTTGTCGCTGCTACTACTACAAGTTTGGGATTCACATCCTTGATCATTTCATTATGCAAGCTGGCTGGAGTTAGATTTGATAGCTGGGAGGAGATACTACAACCACTCAAGCCCATTACTAGTATCAATGTGAAATCCTATTCACATCATTCAATTTTTGGCTGGAAATGTGGATTTTCCAATAGTTTAGGTGCTTGTACATTTCAAGCTTCTACTTCACGTGCTTCGACATCACAAGTTCAGACTTCTAGATTTGATTCTCAGTCACAATTCTTGCAAAGGATATTGGACAACGTCAACTATACCACTGATAAGGTATTAAATTTAGAAAATTTTGCAAAAAATATAGATGGACATATGAGAAGACATAGTGATTATAAGGAGAGATTCCACTAATGTATGGAAAACTTCATGAGAGGTGACCAGAGTGTATTTTTTCCTCAATATCCAAAATATCCATCTTATGAGCCTACAGCTGTTTGGCATAGTGACAAGAGTGATGCTGAGGAGGAGGAGGATGATTAGACTGAGTTCTATAGTTTAGTTTTTTTTACGTATTGTTGTGAACTTTTTTGTGGTATAGTTATACTGTACTGATGTTTTGTTTTAAGTTGTATTTGTTAAGANTAAAATCATCATAATTTCTTACAACATTAAAGACTAATACTTCAAACAACTTCCCTCCAATACTTAATCACTTATCATTTTAAGAAAAAAGATAAAGAAAATTATTCAGAATTCATGNAAAATCATCACAATTTCTTACAACATTAAAGACTGTTACTTCACACAACTTCCCTCCAATACTTAATCACTTATCATTTTAAGAAAAAAGATAAAGAAAATTATTCAGAATTCATGGAGAAAACACAACCACACTTGAGTTTAAAAATAAAAATCATGCACACAAATAAGAAATCTAAATTAAAACCAAATGTAGTCATAAAGATAAAAATTTATNAACAAATCAAAATAAAAAGAAAAGTAGATAGCGACAGCAGCGATGGGCGGTGACGGCGGCAGCGTATGTAGTGGTTGGCACTGGATCGGTCTAGATGGATTCTCTCTTCTATGGATGCTCCAAGTCTTCTTTTATAATTTTCCAAAAGGTGTTTTGGTNTACAACTCAAAATAAAAAGAAAAGTAGACAGCGACAGCAGCGATGGGCGGTGACGGCGGCAGCGTATGTAGTGGTTGGCACTGGATAGGTCTAGATGGATTCTCTCTTCTATGGATGCTCCAAGTCTTCTTTTATAATTTTCCAAAAGGTGTTTTGGTGTCTCTTCAAAATGTGTCTCCATTCAATGAATCATTTAGAAGTTGCCTCCTTTCAAAAATCAATTGATTGAATTTTTGTGTCCATTAACTATTTCTCACATTTTCACCAAGGGTTGCTTCAAAAACCTCTTCAAAAATTCATCCAAATTTAATTAATCATCAAATAACTACTTCTAGCACTTAAGCGTGAGGTACCTGGTGCTTAATCGCAGCTCTCTTTGTTTAACTAGTGTGTAAGCGCCAGTCCTTGACATTTAGGCACCTTAGTTCATTTTTATAACTTATTCATTTTTGTTCCAAATTTGATCATTTCTTACTCCTTTTACCATTTTCATCCATTTTATTGTACTTGGAAGAAAAACACACAAATACGTTTCATTAAAGCATAATATCTAAAAAATAGGTATAAAAATGGGTACATAAAGACTATATTTTAGGTGTATCAAAATCCTCCAAACTTAAATTGTTATTTGTTCTCAAGTGACACTCCAAACTTTTAAAAAACAAATAAGTAGATTATGTTTAAGAGTTTCTTTAGTATNCTAGCACTTAAGTGCGAGGTACCTGGCGCTTAGTCGCAGCTCTCTTTGTTTAACTAGTGTGTAAGCGCCAGTCCTTGACATTTAGGCACCTTAGTTCATTTTTACAACTTATTCATTTTTGCTCCAAATTTGATCATTTTTTACTTATTTTACCATTTTCATCCATTTTATTGTACTTGGAAGAAAAACACACAAATACCTTTCATTAAAGCATAATATCTAAAAAATAGGTATAAAAATAGGTACATAAAGACTATATTTTAGGTGTATCAAAATCCTCCAAACTTAAATTGTTGTTTGTTCTCAAGTGACACTCCAAACTTTTAAAAAACAAATAAGTAGATTATGTTTAAGAGTTTCTTTAGTATATTCTAAAGTTTTGATGTAGAAATATAGTAGTCTAATTTAGAAAAAAACTTTAGTAAATAAGACCAACTTATAGTTTAGAAATTTTTAATATAAAGAAGTATGAAAATTTGAGTTCTTATATGTTTTGGAAATAATGTAAATTCTTCAAATATAGAGTTTAGGCATTCTATGTTTTTCACTTAAAAATTTTTATTTAAGAATAATTATACTTACTATATTATATTCTTAAGCTTAAGAGTTTCTCAAGTCTTATATTTTAAAAACATCATATGTGGAACCAATTTTTTATTAAGCACTAATCCTCAAGCTTCTCCTCCCTTTTTTTAACTTTTCTTTTCTTTTTTTCTTTTTTTTATTTTTCTTTTTATTTTTATTTTTCTTTTTCTGGCAAAGATTACTATAGCTGGATACGTCCTTAATGATTTTAAATTCCACTCTTCCTTTACTAAAGCAAAGAGTTGATATATTTTCTTTACTTAAAAACATANTATTAAGCACTAATCCTCGAGCTTCTCCTCCCTTTTTAAACTTTTCTTTTCTTTTTTTCTTTTTTTTCTTTTTCTTTTTATTTTTATTTTTCTTTTTCTGGCAAAGATTACTATAGCTGGATATGTCTTTAATGATTTTAAATTCCACTCTTCCTTTACTAAAGCAAAGAGTTGATATATTTTCTTTACTTAAAAACATAAAAATATTTTTTGAAAATGACTTTCAATAAATAAAATTTAAGTTTTGAAAATAAAAGTCTAATCCTTTTACAGTTTTCAAAAATATAATTTCTCCTACTAAAGATAGTTATACGATATTTAGCATTTCCACACTTAAAAAATTTTAACTTTAAGTTTTTCTTCATTACTATCAGTTTTAACTAAATTCTCTTACATATTTCTATATTTAAAATCTTACTTCCCTAATATAATTTCATATACATGATCTTTTTTTCTTCAAATCAAAATCAAATTTATTTGAAGTACATTTGAGAATAATAAACTTCAAGTTTTTAGAAAATTTTTCAGCCCCCCTTCTCAAACGTAAATTTTTAATAAGATAAAACATTTTAGAATTATATATATATAGGGAGAAGTGAANCTTCATATACATGATCTTTTTTTCTTCAAATCAAAATCAAATTTATTTGAACAACATTTGAGAATAATAAACTTCAAGTTTTTAGAAAATTTTTCAGCCCCCCCTTCTCAAACGTAAATTTTTAATAAGATAAAACATTTTAGAATTATATATATATAGGGAGAAGTGAAAACTAAAAATAACATGCTTGCATTAATTTTTACATCCTAAATACGGATTGAAGAAAACTCGACTAGAGTTATTAATCACTGTCCATTTTATTAGATTTACATTTCAAATGCCCAAGGAGAGACTAATGATAGACCAGGATTCATTCCACCAAAAGGAGAGTGGAATTAAGTTCTTTATTTAATGTTTGTGTGTTTAGTGTTTGTTTGTTAATGTNATGAAAACTAAAAATAACATGCTTGCATTAATTTTTAAATCCTAAATACGGATTGAAGAAAACTCAACTAGAGTTATTAATCACTGTCCATTTTATTAGATTTACATTCGAAATGCCCAAGGAGAGACTAATGATAGACCAGGATTAATTCCACCAAAAGGAGAGTGGAATTAAGTTCTTTATTTAATGTTTGTGTGTTTAGTGTTTGTTTGTTAATGTTAAGTTTGTTTAGAGTGTTTTTAATGTTATTATTTTTTATTATTTGTGTTAGGAACAATCGCATCCAAGACTCTTTGGATTGAGAATCTATGTATTGAAAATTTTTGTAATTGTTTGTGAATTTATATAAGTGTTTTTTTGTGTGAAATTTTGTGTTATTTTGTGTTCGTCTGCTGCTTACAAATCAACTTTAACTCATCCAGGACTCTTTGTACTACTTTATTTCTACTCGTCTGTTGCCTACAAATCACCTCAGTGAAGTGACTTGAGACAGAGCAACCTTGAACTATTGTATCCAGCAGTTCAAGCCTATCGATATTGGAGCTTTGATTTATGATGTTATCACCAGTTCTGTTGTCGCTGCTAATACTGCAAGTTTGGGATTCACATCCTTGATCATTTCATTATGCAAGCTGGCTGGAGTTAGATTTGATAGCTGGGAGGAGATACTACAGCCACTCAAGCCCATTACTCGTATCAATGTGAAATCCTATTCACATCATTCAATTTTTGGCTGGAAAGGTGGATTTTCCAATAGTTTAGGTGCTTGTACATTTCTAGCTTCTACTTCACGTGCTTCGACATCACAAGTTCAGACTTCTAGATTTGATTCTCAGTCACAATTCTTGCAAAGGATATTGGACAACGTCAACTATACCTCTGATAAGGTATTAAATTTAGAAAATTTTGCAAAAGATATAGATGGACATATGAGAAGACATAGTGATTATAAAGAGAGATTCCACTAATGTATGGAAAACTTCATGAGAGGTGACCAGAGTGTATTTTTTCCTCAATATCCAAAATATCCATCTTATGAGCCTACAGCTGTTTGGCATAGTGATAACAGTGATGCTGAGGAGGAGGAGGGTGATTAGACTGAGTTCTATAGTTTAGTTTTTTTTATGTATTGTTGTGAACTTTTTTGTGGTATAGTTATACTGTACTGATGTTTTGTTTTAAGTTGTATTTGTTAAGACCGTTAGTTTTGTTTGTGTTTTGTTTTGTTATACATTGCTGTGATGTATTTATGTTTTGTAAGTACTTATTTTATTTTTGTGGTAGTAATTGAGTTAACTGTGTTGTTTAGTTTATTTAGTTTGTCTATGTTGAACTTAATCTTGAATCTTAGGAAGGTTTAGAATATTGCTAATTTTTACTTAAGAATTTAATGTTTAAAATTTTCAACTTACTACCAAAAATTTTATTTATGTTGCAGTTGTGAATGTTTGTTAGTGTGTTTGTTTGCTTTTTATGTTATCCTCCACTGCATAGAAGTCTAATGAATCACTATACGTTAAGTAAATTAAAATTTGATCAATTTAATTTTTACTCCAATTTTTAATTTATGTACTTGTGTATTTAGGATGTAAAAATTTCTGCAAGCATGATATTTTTAGTTTTCATTCCTGTCTTTATATATATAATGCTAAATTTTTTTATCTTATTAAAAATTTTAGTTTAGGGGGGGGGGAAGAAAAATTTTCTAAAAACTTGAAATTTATTTGTTTCCAATTGTACTTCAAATAAATTTGATTTTAATTTCAAGAAAAATAATTATGTATATGAAGTTATATTAGGGAAGTAAAATATTGAATATAGAAATAAGTAAGAGAACTGAGTTAAAACCTATAGTAATGAAGAAAACTTAAAGTTAAATTTTTTGTAGTGTGGAAATAATAAATATTGTGTAACTATATTTAGTAGGAGAAATTAAATTTTTGAAAAATGTAGAATGATTGAACTTTTATTTTCAAAACTTAAATTTCTTTTACTGAAAGTAACTTTCAAAAACTATTATTATGTTTTAAGTAAAGGAAATGTATCAACTTTTTTTTTTAGGAAAGGAAGAGTGGAATTCAAAATCGTTAAAGATCTATTCAGATATAGTAATCCTTGCGAGAAAAAGAAAAAGAAAAAGAAAAGAGAAAAATAAAAAGAAAAAGAAAATAAAAAAAAAAAAAAAGTTGAAAAAGGGAGGAGAAGCTTGAGGATTAGTGTCTAATCAAAAATTCGTTCCACATCTGAACTTTTTAAAGTATAAGACTTGTGAAACTCTTAAGCTTAAGAATATAATATAATAAGTATACTTATTATTAAATAAAAATTTTTAAGTGGAGAAGATAGAATGCCTAAAATCTATGTTTAGAGAGTTTACAATTTTTTTAAACTAGATAGTAACTCATATATTGTCAAGCTTCTTTACATTAAAAATTTCTAAACACGAAGTTTTACATAAAAATTTTAGAATATCCTAAAGAAACTCATATACTAAAGTTGATCTCATTTACTAAAGCTTTTTTCTAAATTGGACTACTATATTTTTACATAAAAATTTTAGAATATCCTAAAGAAACTCAAATACATAATCTAGTTATTTGGTTTTAAAAAAATTGGAGTGTTACTTGATGACAAGGAATATTTTAAGTTTGAAGCATTTTGATACNTACTTCTCTCCCTCTCCAAAACTCTTAGAGAAGATTTGACACTTAAACTCACCACAAAAAATCAAAATTATAAAGGAAATAAATGACGAAAGGTGTGGAATGACGTGGAAGAAAGTGGAAAGTTGTTGAAGGGTGTGAAGAGGCACGAAGGGGGGCAAAAAAGGCATGAAGGGGGCGAAGAAGGAATCTTTTCTAATAAATTTCGGCTCTAAATAGATCCTAGGGTTGNGAGAAGTTTTTCTTATCTTTTTCCTTAAAATAATAAGTGATTAAGTATTGGAGGGAAGTTCTGTGAAGTATTAGTCTTTAATATTGGAAGAACTTGTGATGATTTTAAACCTTCTACTTCATTTACTTCTTAATTTGGCCAATTAAGATATTAATACCTGTTGTGAGAACATGTAAGATCCGAGATAGTATTGCCTCAGTCAACAAATTGTAAGAATCTCATTTGATTTCATGGATTAGAATGTAGTTCATGGGGTTGAGTGCAAATAGAGAAGGGTGTAGAATTAGAGGACTTTAGAGTGACAGACTAAAACCTCCAATTTGGTTTATAGTTTTAGGTTATGATACGAGACGTTAGCCCCCAGGTGGAGGGAAAATAGGGAACTCTAGAGTGAGAGCTAGTATCTTCCTTACCTAACCCGTCTTCAAAACTATTCAAACTATAGATTAGCTGATGTTCTTTATAACATCTCTAGTAAGGGTAAAGAATATTATTGCTCCTATATGACACAACACAATTAGAATACTTCCATAACAAAATTCATATACTTGTTACTGATTCATGATAAGGAAAAAGATATTTTATTTATATTGCCTTCATCTTGCAAATATCTAGTTAAATTAATTATTTTCTTACTTTATTTTCAATTATAAAAATTTACAACAATAATTGAACTTTCATTCTTATTATAGCATCTAAAGTTTAAATAAGAATATTTTGCTAAGTAGAATTTTGCTATCTAATTTCTACTATTTTGTAAAGTGCATATTGTAATTTTCTCTGTGAGTTTTATATTCGAGGCTTAATTAAAAAGTCTTATATTATTTGATAATGATATGTATTATTGCATAGTATCCCATATTTAAGTATTATAATTGTATTCTTATTTGCTTTGTAGTCAAGATTTTACCTAGTTTTTGCTCGGGATCAAGTTTTTGGCGTCGTTGCAAAGTAAGAATTACAATTAAGGAAATTAATAATATAATCGCATAGATCACATTTGACATATATAAAGAGAATTAGGATTAAGTTTTTGTCGTTGTTGTCAAAGAGAATTAATAAAATTTGCAAAATTTTTAAAGAAATTTTTAGAAAGCAAAATTTCTATTTTATAAAGTCTTATTTAATTTTTTATATTTATTATAGGAATATTATAGTGTTATTTTTATATAACGTTTTTGTTTGTGTGTTATTCTATTTTATGTGTTTTGTTGTAATGTATGCTTGGTTTTAATTTAGAGTTTTAGTTTGTATTGTGAGTGAAGGAAGAAAATTCAAACGAACTTCAAGACATTTGGTGGAGAGGATTTGAGATAAGTTTTTATCTTTGTGACTACATTTAGTTTTAATTTAGACTTTTTATTTGTGTGCATGATTTTTACTTTTAAACTCTTGGGTGGTTGTGTTTTCTCCATGACATTAATGTTGAAAGAAATTGTGATGATTTTAAACCTTCTTCATTTACTTCTTAATTTGGCCAATTAAGATGTTAATATCTGTTGTGAGAACATGTAAGATCTGAGATGGTATTATCTCAATCAACTGTTCAACTCAATTTTGGTTGAGGTTTAGTTTTGCCTTTTTAGTAGCCTAGGCTCTAGACATAGGGTTTTCCTAATGATTATTCCTAGAAAACTAGAAAAGAAACCCACACCCTTAGAAAATCTAAACTCTTCCTTGCTCAACTTGAAGTTCCACATATTGGTCCTAACCTCTAGCACTTAGTAGGTGGGGTCACTATGGGGGATCTCAAGAAGAGTCCCCATAAGACTGTTTGATTTTAGTGCTGACCTTGGGTGTTGGTCTGGAGCTAGTACACACACTTTCACTCACCTGCACATTACACTTCCACTCACAACCCTAAACATAGAATTGTTAACTTTGATCCCTTGAGCTTTTGGGAGACTCATGTAGATGGTCCCCTAGACCCAGTGGCCCTAGGCTAGGGTTTAGCTAAGACTAGTACATAGAGGACCCAAATGGGGATTTCATTGGTCCATAGCTCANTTAAACCACCAAAAAATTCCCAATTTATTAAAATACCCTTAAAATTGCCAAAATTATAAAAATACCCTTGACACCCCCAAACTTTCCCAAAACATCTTAAATCACTTCAAATGTCCCCAAAACTAATTTTGACTCTTTATTTGAACCCAATTTGGCCAATTTGACTATTTTGATCAAAACCCCAAAATTGCCTTTAAAGGTCCAATTTCTTCAAATTCACCTCAAATGTCCATCAATTTGGCCCCAATTCTCCTCAATTTCAATCCTAAACTCAAATAAATCTNCCAAAACCACCAAAAAATTCCCAAATTATTAAAATACCCTCAAATTTGCCAAAATTATAAAAATACCCTTGACACCCCAAACTTTCCCAAAACATCTTAAATCACTTCAAATGTCACCAAAACTAATTTTGACTCTTTATTTGAACCCAATTTGGCCAATTTGACTATTTTGATCAAAATCCCAAAATTGCCTTCAAAGGTCCAATTTCTTCAAATTCACCTCAAATGTCCATCAATTTGGCCCCAATTCCCCTCAATTTCAATCCTAAACTCAAATAAATCTTCTATATGATCAATCCAAACCAAATTCAAGCCTAATTGACCCATGCTTTAAGCTCAATTTTGATCCAAGTTAAACCCCCAATTTTGATCATATGACTTAATCTCACCTAATTAAACCATATGATCCACTCAATTGCCCTAATTTAAATCCCAAATTCTTTCTAAAATTCCTACACATCAAATTGGACCTTTAATTGTCCTTAGTCAAGCNCTTTAGTGGGATCTCTTAGATCGATTATAGATGCTGCGGCTGGTGGTTCTTTAATGTCAAAACCTTTTGATGAG